>JAVTVY010044343.1:0-200719 GCA_036873755.1 Hanleya hanleyi | reverse complement strand
TTGCATGGAGGAGTGCCTTGGTGATGACAGAGATAAAATATGTATGCCCTACATCGACGACATCCTGATATACAGCAAATCCTTCGAGGAACATGTCGAGCATGTGCGCCGAGTGCTGAAGCGCGTGAAGGAGTGTGGTGCCAAACTGAAAGCTAAAAAGTGCGACTTGTTCCGTCGAGAGGTAAGATACCTTGGCATGATAGTATCGAGGGATGGTTACCGCATGGACCCAGCAGATACAGAAGCTGTAGTAGCATTAAAGACGAAAACGCCAAAGACTGTCGGTGAAGTTCGAAAAGTACTCGGACTATTGGGGTATTATCGGAAGTACATACAGGACTTTTCCAGAAGGGCAAAACCCTTGTATGAACTGCTGAAGGGTCCACCAGAAGGTCGAAACAATAAGAACATCAAGGATGGCAAACGGCGAACTGGGCAGGTACCATCGGGACAAAAGGTCACATGGACACCGAACCATCAGGAGATACTTGAGGGGCTATTGGATTGTCTTGTTAGTCCCCCCATAATGGCCTACCCGGACTTCAGCAAAACATTCATTTTACATACTGATGCTTCGGAGGCAGGTCTGGGAGCAGTGTTGTACCAGCGACAGGCTGATCGGCTAAGGGTTGTGGGATATGGCTCAAGAACTTTGTCAGCAGCGGAACAGAAATATCATCTTCATTCTGGTAAACTAGAGTTTCTTGCCCTAAAGTGGGCAATCACGGATAAATTCCGCGATATCTTATACCACTCACCTGGTTTCCGTGTCTATACAGACAACAACCCGTTGACATATATACTTACCTCAGCAAAGCTGACAGCCACTGGACATCGATGGGTCGCTGAACTAGCAGACTATCACTTCGACATCAAATACCGGCCCGGAAAAGCGAATGCAGACGCAGATACTTTATCACGTAGTCCTTTGCAGATGGAAGATTATATGGACATGTGTACCGAAGAAGTGCAGTCCGAGGTCATATCTGCAGTGGTGCAGGTGTCGCGCATCCAAGAGCAGGATCACATTCCCTGGATCGCATCTTTGTCGACAAATATTGAGTCTGTGCATGAAGCAGAAGACGTCAGTGTTATGTCGGAAGTCAGTACAATGCAGATGAAAGCTGCTCAGGAAGAGGATCCAGCCATTGGCCTTGTGCTGAAAGCAAAACTTGTTGGCCAGAAACCATCCCCGGGTGCTTCAAAAGAGCACTGTGAAGCCCGAACATTGTTTCATCAGTGGAACAAACTCGAGATTGGGGAGGATGGAATACTTCGTCGCAAAATCAACAAGATCAACCAACTTGTGCTACCTAAGAAATATCGTCGTCTTGTGCTTCACCAGCTCCATGAAGACATGGGTCATTTGGGTAGTGAGCGTGTGTTTTCGCTGGCCAGGGAACGGTTTTATTGGCCACGTATGCAGCGGTACATTGAGCATCACATCACGAAACTCTGTAGCTGTGTCAAGCAGAAGAGGCCCCATGTACCAGCAAAGGCTCCCATGCAGAACATCAAAACGTCATCACCCTTTGAGCTGATTTCCATCGACTATCTTCATCTTGAGAGGAGTAGCGGGGGTTATGAATACATCTTGTGTATAGTCGACCATTTTACGCGCTTCTCGCAGGCTTATCCAACACGGAACAAATCCGCAAAAGCTGCAGCGGATAAGATTTTCAGTGATTTCATTCCACGCTTTGGTTTCCCGGAGCGTATTCATCATGACCAGGGAGCCGAGTTTGAGAACACTTTGTTTCGTCAGTTAGAAAAGCTATCAGGAATGACGCGTTCGAGGACGACACCTTACCATCCCCAGGGGAATGGGCAAGTGGAAAAGTTCAATTCTACTCTTCTCGGAATGCTTAGAACACTGCCAGAGAAACAGAAATCAAGGTGGCATGAATCCTTGAACAAGGTGGTGCATGCTTACAATTGTACCAAACACGAATCAACAGGTTTCTCGCCTTTTTATCTTCTGTTTGGTCGCTCCCCGAAACTGCCGATTGACCTGGCTTTCAATTTGAAATCGGACGGTCAAGAAGTTACTCTCCAGGCGTACGCTGAGCGGTGGAAGGCGGAAATGGAGGAAGCTTACAAAATCGCGTCAGAGAACTCTGGAAAAGCTTCTAGTCGTGGTAAGAAAAGCTACGACAAACGAGCCCATGCGGGCGCCCTGCATCCAGGAGATCGTGTGTTAGTCCGCAATTTGACTCCTAGAGGTGGCCCTGGTAAGCTTCGGTCACACTGGGAAGACCAGATACATGTGGTGGTGAAACGTATGGGAGCTGATACTCCAGTTTATCTTGTCAAGCCGGAATGTGGTCTTGGGAGGACCAGAGTCCTTCATCGCAACTTACTACTGCCATGTGAGTGTTTGTCTGAGGAAACCAACCCAGCGAATCTACAGCAACGTGCGAGGAACCCGCCCAAATCTGCTCCTGTGACACGTCAGTCTACTCGGGTGTCAGACGAAGATGTATCTTCTGACGAAGACGACGACAATTTCCCACCTCGGAGCCAACCTGAAAGATCGACAAGGCTTTGTGCCCCGGGCCTTGACCCGACAGTGCGAGATTTCACTCCGCGACCGCGTGTTCCACAGGCACAGGATCATCGTTCTACGTGTCCAGTCCAGGAAAATGTTCGGCCTAGTGAACAGGATGGCTCGTCTTTGTCATCGCCTTGTGGTGAGGGATCTGTACTGTCACCTCCTGAACAACCAACTCGACCCCATCGGTCAAGACAACCACCGAGAACATTGACATACGAGTCGCTTGGACAGCCTGTTTTTCGTCGAGGTACGAATGTGAATATGTTACAACCAGTACCCGTTATGTGGATGGCATGCCCACCAGAGATGTGTGCTCCATGGATGCCTGTGAATTCTGGTGGCATGGGCATTCCACCAGGATCGATTATGTTTGTGTGATCAGTGAAAATCGCCATTTTACAGGATTCAAAATGTGCATTTGTGAATAAGGAGTTCCTGTATTCATTCTTGTGTGGATATTGTGGTCCGATCGCTGAAAAGCAGTTCGCTAACATTCCATTTTAATAGGGGAAATATCCCAAGGACTTAAGTGTTCACCGTGGTCTGATCAACCTCAAGTGACCTAAAGTTCGATCGTGACTCTGGAGTAGGAGTATCCAGTGATTCGCGATTATGGCTGACCGTTGATGCCGAAGGAATGTTATCTTTGTGAACAACCTCCTAATTTGGACTTGCGAACTTCCACAGTTGTCATCAACCGTGAACATGTGTATTCCTGTGGCTGTGTCACAGTGAATATGACTAGAATAACAGAACATGACTGTTGGACTGTAATAATCTTTCATAGAATCCAATATGAACTTTTAGAGTATGTGTGGTAGGGCATCTAGTAAATGGTTAGCAAAGACCATAAATGTCGCGGACGACATTTTTGTCCAGGGGAGAATGTGAGACCCACACATACGGCAGTGATGTAGTCTTATGAAACGTCCCTGCGACGGAGTATAGCTGTCTGTGACGTCACCAATTGTTGTGCCGTCGCCCAGGCCTGAACTTGAAAACCAAATCGACTGATGTTGTGTTTTTATTTGTCGCAGGTATGGACTATATAACATTATATTTTCTTAGAGACTACAGAGATAAAGTGTCAACAGACATTGCCGAGTGATCGTTCTTGGAAATTAATGAGTTCAAATTAGTGTATTTGTCAGATTACTTGAAACTAGTTTTGTCACGTGCGTTGCATGTAAACCGCGCTATGTGGTACCCAGTTTTCGTTTGTTGTCGAAATGTGTAAACTACGACGTGAAATAGAATAAATGATGTTGGAAACTATTAACGATAATACATGAGAGGGAAAACAATAGTTTAATTGGATGTTACGGTCATTTGTTGCATAAAAATGACGTTAATGCAATATGTATGCAAGCGGCAATAACGGAGTCTCAAACTCCATGCAATATTGGGAAATCGTTGAAATCACTAGAAGGGTAGCACATATAACTGAATTATATGTTGGATTATTTGCCAATATTGTCAAAACCATGCAAAATGCCGAGTCACATAGTATGCATAAAATGAACTAGTAGTATAGAGAGAACATCTTATAAAGTTGGTGCAGTTTATTTTCCCATTTGTATTACATACAAGTTCAAATTGTTGCATTCCATATCAGTTCATTAAAATTGTTTAGCAATAAAGACCAATTGTTGTGCCGTCGCCCAGGCCTGAACTTGAAAACCAAATCGACTGATGTTGTGTTTTTATTTGTCGCAGGGTCGAAGCATGTGTGGGTAACACATGCATGAACTACATTGGAACTGACCACCATTTGAGGCCTTCACTTTTTAGTTTTGCATTAGCCCAGGATTTAACAGCCATTGTGTATTTTCATGAGATGGGGCTGTGAATATGATACCCCTTTTATCAATTCGTATCACAGCTGCTATCATTCTCACTGTCCAATTGTATACCAAGAATCGAAGATACAAATACAACACTCCAATTGCGTCTATACGGCTACCAAAATGTGTTAAATACTGTAGAATATTTTGGGTGTATATCACGTGGGTTGGTGGATCCCTGAAATTATTGTATCTTGTATGATTGCCTTGAGGTGGTTTGTAATTTGATCATGTGTTAATCCCCTTTGATATTAAGGTCAGTGATGTTGTTAACACGGTACGACTTGGCAAGACTTTTGTTATATAGCTCCTGTTTCAAAAGTCAACCAACATCTACATGTTCCATGGATTTGGCACAGTGATATATGGATTCTAAAGAAGATGGTATGATAAAGCGGCATTTTAGCCTATACGTGGTGCGGTTGAAATCGAAAAAAATAAAATGAAATGTCCTAAAATTAATTGTTGGTTTAATGTAACGGCAAGAGAAATTATATGTACAAAATATGTGAAAGTTCTAGCTCGATTGCGTTGATTATAGTTGTGACATATAACTGAAATACGTAGCATGAGCTATTTCGTGAAAAAGGGTCTAAATCGAATTATTCCAACACACATTTAGACACGAAAACCCGGTGATGTGCAGTGGCATGGTCCAAGAGATACTTCGAGTCTGAATGTGTGTTTAAATGACTCGATTTAGACTATCTCACGAAATGGTACATGCTGCGGATTTCAATTTCATGTCGTAATTATAATCATAACGAAATCGAACTAGAACTTTCACATTTTGTGTACATATATTTTCTTTTGCAGTTACATTCAAGAAACTTTTATCTTTAGGACATTTTATTTTTTTCGATTTCAACCGCACCACGTATAGGCCAAAATTCTTTCAAACAAAGTCGCCTGTCGGGTTCCTTCTTGTCTTGCATATGATTCAAAAGGGCTTATATCCCATCTGAAATATCAAAAAAACAAACTTTTGTTAACCATTCATTAAGGCAGTAGAGGACTTTCATTTCTAGAGGTTGAATGTGTTTTTTTAAATTTCAGATTTTTTTCATCTGATTAACAGAAGATGATCCATGAAAAAAAAATGGGGGGCTGCATACTCGTTAAAAAAATAGGATGTTCATTTATTAGTCATTTACAAGTTTCCTTTTTGTTAAAAGTGACTAAGAGTGATCTTTTGGGGGGATTCCAGAAGCATATTTTTCAACACGAGTACTTTTCACTCTCCAACCGTTGAATCTAAAATTTTTGGTAATTCCTATCACACCACCAGTAAAACGCATAAATGGTTCTGTGGTGTCTTTTGTTGATTTTTATCCGTTTTTGAGATGTCTGGGTACTTTTGTTTAGGAAATTAAGCTTGTTTTGAAAAATGCGACAAATCACCATGTTGTAGCCCATAAGAGCAGAGAAATGAACGTCCTCTACTCCCTCAAGTACTCTGTCGATTCTTATCGATTCCAGGTGAGAAAATTCAATACATTAAGACTTAGGTGAAATTTTTGCCTTCAAAATGTTATTAAGATTGACATGATTTTAGCTTGATTGAGTGGAGACCGCCTTAAGCTGACCATTAGCATGGGGTCAGCGACAGGGGCATCGCTGGCAGATTTTGTAATAACTGGGTCAAAGTATCCTATTCAAACCAGAAAAGTAAATCTTCTCAATTCTACAAGTTTACTGTATTACTGGAACTGTATATGTCTGAATGGCTTATTTCAAACCATTTCGCTATAATTCATCTCACCAGCGACTAACTGAGGCACTTGTGGGGTTCCCGGGTGTGAAAAGGAATAGGACCCCACTCGTGTGGTTCCCAGGTGTGAAAAGGAATAGGACCCAACGTCGTGATATGACTGAAATATAGTCGAAAGCGACGTTAAATCATGTTCACTCACATGAAATTTGAAGCAGTTTTCCAATAATGACCTAGCATGACATGATAAATATACCAAAGATATTAACTGACTATCTTCTATGTTTTTTTTTCAGATATACTTTGTATACATTCTGAATAGAATTAAAGAGTGGAAATGAATGTGCCATAGAAACAATTTAAACTGAACCTTATATGAAAAATTTGTTCAGATTGTTTTTACCTCTGTGCATATAAATTAAAATGAATTAAATGTAATTAACCATACAAATATTTTTTCTAAGTGAAATTAGTGGGTGCATCGAACACTCAATGAATTGAGTAAAATTGTATTTCTTTGAGTGTAGATTAGTATGGTGGCAGACACAAGCCCAAACAAATCCATATCTTTTTCTTGGTTTTACAATACCAAGACTCTTTTCGTCAAAACAAAGAAATATATAGTCATGAATAATATATGTAATAGGCTATAATCTGTCACTATCCTTCATCTGAGCCCCAGTAAATTGTCCAGGTTATAACAGGTGAGTTGGCACCTCCTGAATTGAAATTGGTGCTTGTGCTGGCATGAAGAATCAGGTTTGTGGGTTGACCCTTGTGTACTGTTAGGCCATCATGTATTTTTCCATTGTAAAATAGACCTGTCAAAAAATGACTTTCTGTTGACTGGGGAAGGCGAGGTTTTCCTGCAAACCTAGTTTAAGGTGCAGTCTTTGTTGGTTATTTAGTTCGGGAGGAAGCTTTTCATGTCCATATTTTCACCATGCATTTTGGCGAGAACCGTCATTTGTCAGTTGTCTAAATTTATATATATTTATTGATGTTATGATTATTGTTGGAAACTATATTCTGCCATAATTAATTAGAAAAAGTTAATTGGAAGATTCGGTCTGAAATAGACTAAATTGGAACTTGCTTGTGGATACACGTAGTCAGCAAGATTGTTTGTACTAGTAAATGGAATGAAGTGTATTCCTTCTAAACTTTGCAAAGCACCTGCAGGGTGTCCAGATACATGTATAGTATGGCGATATTTCATGATCGTTTATATTCTTTTGCTTACTGTTATATGGAATATGGAATAGGTCTTTGGATTATGGACGCGGATATTCTCTAATGGACGACGGCTGGATTATGAATGACGGACTAGACGCTTGTAACTAAATTCTGATCTTTGTTTCTATTTGTTTTAGTGGGATACCACTACCCTGTATCATGAATATGCATTCATCATTCTCCCCAACGAACTGTATATATCGTAAATTTATTGTGTTCATTTGTAAATACAAAACGTCTTTCGAGTCATCTATCGATCGACGTCGAAACACTTAGTTTACATACAGGAATACTATTAGTGCGTTTTTGTTGTTGTTTTTAAATCCATGGTGGTTGGTCGAGTTGCAGTGGTTCCATTATGAGAAGACTCTCCTTGCTCTCGCGAAGATGCTAGCCCTAAGAATGGGAAAGAAAAGAAGACAGTGGCTCATGGTAAAACCTTATCTAAGTCACGGAATGTACGTACATGCCACTACTGCTCGAAGAAAGGTCACCTAAGCTGGATTGTTGGAAATGAAATGTTGATCAAGCCTGTACACAAGGCACTTGACAAAGATATAAGTGGAAATCATATATCATTAGTTTGTTTAAGGGAGAAGTGTTGCCAGTTAATCCGGTGGGAAAATGCAAACCTGTAGTTATCTTGTGAGATGCTGATGCGGCACAGTCTCTGTTATGACCGTCTAGAGATAGCTCAGTGAATCTTAGTGCATTAGTTCAGGGTATTGATGGGAATTCTATTACCGGTACTGTTCTCCCAAAGTTAACCTGAAGAGTTGGTCACTGGCCCAGTAAGAGTAGGTATTGTTGAGACAATTCCAGTTGAGGGTATGGCATTTTTGCTAGGAAATGACTCCGCAGGAGAGAAAGTGAATATTCCACCTATCGTGTCAGGTAAGTCAAAGGTTAACTCTGATACTGAACTTTTGAAGGGGGAGTTCCAGGAATATTTCCTGCATGTGTATTAACTAGATCAGTCTCACAGGGAGAAACAGGAAGAGGCCCAGTCTGAGTTTGGCTATCAGAAACATTTTTTTTTGTTGAACTTGATAATTCTGATAATTCACAAGATTTCAACCGGTCATCACCAGTTCAGGAACAGCAATCTGATCCTGTTATCAGGGATATAGTGGAGATCGCATTGTCGGAAAAAGCTGATGAAGTCCCTTAATGTTTCTTTGTGAAGTCTGATATATTAATGAGGAAGTAGAGATGACTTAAAAACCCAGCTAGTGAAAGTTGGTCAATTTTAGCCCAGATTGTGGCACCCCTGGCTTATCCGAACGAGATCTTATGGGTGGCTCCGATAGCAGGCCATTTGGGCATCAGAAAGACTGCGGATACAGTAAATGCAACATTTTTACTGGCCAAACTGCACAAGGATGTTTTGAGTTACTGTTGGGCCTGCCATACTTGTCCGAAGGTAGGGATACCTCAGCAATCTATGAAACCAGCACCATTAATACCGATTCCAGCATTTGACGAACCAGGTCCTTAAAAAACCACAATGGCAGCAGTGGAAGCTTTGCTTCAGTTTTTCAATAATTAAAGAGAGAGATAGAATTGTATTTAACGTGTACAATACAGCTATATAGCAATGATTAACATATCTAATATAAAATATCTTACAACAAAATTACAAGACATATAAGGGAAGTTGGAAGAGGTGCCGTCATACTGACAGAACCACATGACTTCACAGTAGTCTTCTGGTTAACCATTCTAAAGCACATACCAAGAATCTAATGATTCGTCGAATCTAAAGTCTGTCATCGAACAATCCCTTATCAAATCTCTAAGATTTTTCTGTCCATGTTTGTGGTGTCTGTTAACATTGAAAACACATGACAAAACAATCTTTGTCAAACAATCTTTTATTAGACTTTCGTCATTGCTTTCAACATGTCTTGAATGCTCCCCAAAGAGATTCAATCTGACCATGTCTCAAATTTTATGTCTAGACTTTTCCAAGAGGTCATGCACGAGCTAGGCATTAGACAACTAGAGTCTACGGCATATCATCCACAAGGCTCTTTAAAACGTTATCACCAGATGTTGAAATATTTTGTTCTGAAGTACCCCTCTCCCCCCCACCCGACAGTTGAGAGAAAGGTATCATTTGTTCTATTTGCTTCAAGGGATATGCCCAATGAGTCAGCAGACTTTAGTCTATTCGAGCTAGTCCATTGAAATGAGGTTTAAAGTTGATAAAAGAATGTTTCTACGTGAAGTTGAACAGGCTAACCTATTGGACTATGTGTCTAACTTCAGTGGAAGACCTTCGAAGTCATGCGATGTAGCCAAAGAACAAAACTCTTCCCGAAAGGTCATGAAAACCCAATTTTTGACCCCAAGGCCAAGGCTTGTGCCTTACGTCCTTAAAAACTTGTGTAGAACCTTGAGAGTAGATCTTTTGTCTGAACAGCAGGTATTAATGATTTGCTGTTCATGACGAGGTTGTAGGCTTGGCTCGATCAATAAACAACACCCATACAAGCTTGATCCTGAAAAGTTACCTCCGGTACGAGAAGAGATTAACTACATGCTAGAACATGATAATATAGAGCCAAGCCAGAGTAGCTGGAGCTCACCTATTATACTCGTACCCAAACTAGATGGTCCACAAATGTTCCTTTTAGATTACTGCAAGGATCCCTATCAATTTCCTAGAATGGAAGCCCTGTGTTGACAGGGTCGGTCAGGCTGCATGTGACCATGATACGACTTGCTAAAATGCTACTTACAGGTACCATTGTCTGATAGGGTCGAAGAAATAAATGCTGTGGCAACACCAGACGCTATATATGAGCACAAGGTCATGCATTTTGGGGTGATAAAATGCTCCTGCTAGCATTCAATGGTTAATCAATCCAGTCACAACAGGATTGTTTCATACATTGATGATGTACTGGGTCATAATGACACCTGAGATGATCATCTGAAATACCTAGGCAGTTATTTAACAGACTTATTTACTCAACTTCCTGAGACAAACCTTGCGATAAATCTACAGAAAGTTTGCTCAGCCATAGGTCACCTATCTGGATCATGTAGTGTGTCGAGGCCAAGTACTACCACGTAAGCCAATGTCAAATCCATTGTGGAGTCCCTTTTCTAAGTGGGAGTTAAGATTTCTGGGAATGAGGGGTTTCTACGGTAAGTCTGTAGAAAATCTCAGTGACTTTGTTACCCCCCCCCCCCCGACTAATCTACTGGTTGTGTGGCCTGTTGGCCACCACGCAACATCTTAACCCAGTAATACCCACAACTCCGACAATGACACTGCCATAGGCACAGCAAAATAGTCCCTCTATTTATAATAAGCAGACAAAAAGATAGAACATAAGAGGGTAACTACAACAGGATAAGTTTATTGCATAGAGCACTTTGACAGTAGCAGATAAACAAGATTAATGAACATCAATATTTTCTTTAAGAATTCTGAAGATTTGGACAAATGACTTATGAATCTCTAGACAATGTAATTTACAAAATATGATACATGTACTGTTACTAAAAATATAATGCTTTCTTCTTTTTACAATGTCAGGCCTGCATAAATTCTGTAACCTTTAATTCAGGTCACACAAAATGATTCTGTGTAAACCTTCTTGCATAAAGTTTT
Source organism: Hanleya hanleyi (assembly GCA_036873755.1). Taxonomy (NCBI): domain Eukaryota; kingdom Metazoa; phylum Mollusca; class Polyplacophora; order Lepidopleurida; family Hanleyidae; genus Hanleya; species Hanleya hanleyi. Next base: position 189,749 of record JAVTVY010044343.1, on the reverse strand, counting down.
AACATGGACATTAACATTTGTCCAGGCCTGGAATCTCTGTCTTTGTAATAATAGTTGTATGTGTGTATTTCCCCCATTACCTGTACCTAGCAAATTTATTGTTTGTTAATATCATTGCTCTGTGATGTGTTTTATTCAGTTTTCTGTAGAGTTTCCAGCACAGGAAGTGGTGTCACATTTCATGAACTCACTACATCTGGAGTGGAGCTCTCATCGCTAGTGATATTGTTGATAAAGCTGTGTCCCATTTAGCGAATCTCTTCATATCAATATCATAGCGGGAACCAGGATTATTTCTTAACACTTTATAATAAATCCGCCGTACTTCAAGTTTCTTCCTTCAGTACAAGCCAGTCATCAGACAGGTCACCAATGCTGAGAAACGTAAAACACTAATTCCACAGTGATAGAGAAGCAATACAACTGATCTGGTTGGATTAAGCTATTACTCTGTGCTTAAATTAGGAAGACAACATTGTCCGACAACATGATCTGGTTGGCTTCCATCATCGTATCGAGGGCAGCATGGATGTCATCATCATCAAACTCTTTCCCAGACTGCTCCTTGTTGACGTAACCTTTGACCTTGTCCAGCGTTACCGACTGGGCATGCTCAGATTTAAACAGATTGAATAGTGATGCTCGGAAAGTTTTCATTCTGGAAGGAAAATAAATATTTGAAGGTAAAACATAGTTAGCTTTTCATGAAAATTAACCCAGCAAAAGAAGCAGAGATTGCTTGACTGTATAGACAAGCATGTATTGATATCGACGATGAAGTGCCAGAACTATGGGGAAAGTCATTGAAATGTGCAAAAGGCATGACCATGCACACTTACGTAATACTAAGAATTTATCATGAAAATTTTGAACTGTACTGTAGCATATAGTCAATAAAGGTGTAAAAATCATCAGAACCCTGTAACCTGTTAAGCAGGTTAAGGCTATCCTGCCCTCTAAAGTGAAGGTAAAAAAAAGGCTGCCCAGTCACAGAGTACTTTATCAACAACATATTAACGTGAACTGCAATTGAGAAAACAAATTATAGGAGAGCTACATTACAGCATCATAACAATATGTACTATGTTCGTCCAGTATTCAAAGAAAGTGTCCTCGTGCTTGGAATAATGTATAATTTACCATATATTACATGAAAATATGCCAGCTATCACCAGTTCAGAATTTTGTCCTGGCTTAATAGAGGGTAAGCGAAATTATACAACCCAGTAGTTGATCAGCTGAGGTCAAGGGTTAGTGAACAGACAGGCTCTTCTTTGTTATCTCGATAATGTGCAACTGAATCATCATTATAGACTTTAATCTACTGATTATCAATCGGAGATTTGATCTTCACTGCTCTGAACCACTCACCTGGCTTCGTCAATAGCTGAAGTCTTGCCAGTCTCCTTTCCTCTTTTCTGAGATGTCTTTGTGGAATCAGTTTCCATTTCTTCATCCTCGCTGGAGGCCGCGGCAGAAGCTCTTCGCTTCTTCTGCTCAGCTCTTCTGTCCCCCAGACTTGGGTTTTCCTCTGTCAAGATATGATCATCAAACTGTTACACTAATTCCTAGGGTGCATATATCATACTATAATTTAACAAGTGTCTGTAGACATTCTGTTTGTACATCACAGAGTGTCAGGTTTCCAATATTGGTTTGATAAGACGCATATACATGATTGAGACAGATTCTTCGCTGTACTGTTGATTTAACCTACCCCAAATCTTGATCAGCAAAATTTTCAAAAGATTTTCTTGTACCATTTTATCTGGAACTCTTTGTTCGTAGTTTTTTTTAAAACTTTCTCCTATTCAAGAAACAGTTGTTCACAGTGTTCATATATTGTAAGTAATTTTGTTTGCCATGAAGGAATTCCTACTACTGTTCCTGTATAGATATCACCCTGTGATTGGCTGAATGTCTTTCCAATTTCGTGCACAAACCAATCGGGTTCACTTTTGAAAATTTGAATTGACCAATCAAATGTTTCAAAACTAACATATCCCTTGATGCACTGGAGTTACATTTAAAATCCTCCTCTGCCTCCCATCAAGCAGAAATGGACTCACCGTCCTCGCTTGCTGTATCTTCATCCTGCTGGAAATCATATGGGTCATACCCTTCCTCTCCTTCCTTGGGGGGTGGTCTGCGTCGTCTTCCCTCCTTGGACCTTTTCCTGTGGAAATATTTGTACGGTTGGTTTAAACCAGTTTTTTATCACAGAAGTTTCTGGATTTTCTGCCACATAGAAACTCGGCCTTGCATGATCTCTTCTTCAGCAAATAATGTTCCATTGTAGTTTCAGGAATAATATGTTAAAACACCATTGCTTTTCTTCACAAAACTGTAAAGGATAAGCATGTTTTTATACATGTACAAGAAACTCAGTTGTGTGCGACAGGAATGAAGATTCTTTTCTCAATCGAAAACCTGCAGTTTCTTGCAGCCTCAAAATATGTTCAATTGCATAAAACTAGATTTGTGATAGAACAAAGTGTGCTGAATGACCTATTTTGGCATTTTGGGATATTCAGTTTTGTCTGTAACAAAAACATGACGGATCATGAGCTACTCGAGTTCCGAAGAACTTTCTCAGATTTTCTGGGACTGATCACACACGAAGGCAGCTACCAATGAGAATATATTTGTTGAGAATACAGAGAAAATAAAGTATCTAACCACCTTAATGGTGGTATATATTTCGTTGATGAAACAAAGGTCATTGATCAGAAGGTAGAGACAAGGTTTATTTTGCAGAGTACTCTCAGCACTGAGAGCGTGTTAACGACGTTTCAATTGCGGGCAGTGCTTGAAGCCAACACTGAAGTCATTTAGCTGACATGCGCTGTTCGGATTCGATTTACAATAAGTTGACCAACTTTTTCTTTTTCTCAGGCTCCTCTGATTGTTGTTCTTCCTCCTCTGAACTTTGCTCCTCATCGCTCCCCTTCTTGGTTCTCTTCTTCTTCTCATGTTCCAGTACCTAACACGTAAGCAAAACATCACACATCAGCTCGCGATTCCCTTAATCATTCAAAGTATGGAGGAATCAAATCCAAAAAACTCAGACGGACGGACGGACAAAGCGATCGCTATATTCCCCCCCCTCTAATTAGAGGGAGGGGGGGGGGCATAAAAATCTAGCATATCGAGTTTGATAAATGCAACCAACCCACTCAGCAAATTTACAGTAACCGTCAAACAAGAAATAGGCAAAAAGACATCGCCACAAAAGGAATAAATTTTTTTCGTGTATCAACGTAAATCAGTTTCTCATTGTCTGACTTCAAAGTAACTTCGCACAAACAATGGGAACATGACACAAACAATGGTAATGTCACACAAGCAATGGTAATAGTGAGTGAGTAAATAGAATTTAACATCGCTTTCAACAATATTTCAGCTATATCACGACAAACCAACTAAGAACCACCCAGCCCAGTTGTGTTCCTGTTACTTCAAAGAAAAAATCTTTGACGCAGCATGGAACCAGACACCCTCCATCCACCCTATAAAACACTGAGGAGAGACAGACAGGATGCTTACATGGTGCGATAAAGACAAGTGATATTACAGAGCTAGACATCACATTATCAAGTTCCTGTTGCTTCTCAGCATAATGCACTGAAGCAACAGGAACCTGATAACATCACACGGACAATGGTCACATCACACGGACAATGTCAATCTGCTTTATCCACCGCTGAACTTTTGAAATGATGGAATGCTGCTATTGTATCAACTGATGACTATCACCAAACAGTTAAGTATGATTTACCTTTTTGAAGTAAGCAAAGTGGACTAATTCCAAAGCAACTTGAGCGTCCTCGAGATCTACGGTCTTGGAGAGACGAGCCTTGGCGTGAGCGGTTGCCAGACGAATCATCGTTTCCAGAGACCTCGCTGTGATTGGTTGAGTCTGTGATAAAGACAATTAAATCACATGATTACAGCAGGACTATGCAGCAAAGTGTGAGAAATTTCTTGAAATGTTCACACCGCCGAAGAGTGTTCAATGACATGAATAAATGTATAAGGTCCTTTATTGGTTTACATAAAACTACATAAAAGCATTTTAGGGAAACGATTTGGTGTACGACTCATAAAATATAATTGAACAAGGATCTGCTGCAAGTTGTATTGTGAGTATTTTGTCTGCACCAAACCTTGCCCATTTAACTTTGTATCAGACCTACGGTAATTCCCCTCATAATTTAATCACAGTAAGTGACATTTCCCACCAAAAAGCAGGGGATGATCAAATTTATTAGAACAGAAAGTTGACAAAATGATTCAAAATGATGCACATAATCCATTATTTCAATGATTTCAGGGGGTAATCAAATATATTAGAACAGCCAATTGAATTTTGTCCACAAAATTGTGGGTGATTGAATTTCAATAGGTGGGTTGAATTATTCGAGGAATTACCGTACATATCCTACATATCAGCAAAGAAACATCAAGTATACATCCTTTCATCTATATGCCAGGTTTCATTTATCCTGAAACCTAACATCGCTTGTATAACACAACATTTTTTGTACATGTGCCACACAAGGTGTGAAATCAGGTATGTATCCAGATGCACCAAAATTAAAGGCTTACAAGAGTGACTGTCAGTCCAGGGATATTGTGTAGGCAATTCAATTGAGGTCATGTTACACGAGGGACGTGTCAGGGTAATTCAATTGTATTATGATCCCAACTGTCATTTAATTGTTATGGATGTGCATTGCATTATGGGATAGGAGAGGGATAATATGTTATCATGTTCTGTTGCGAAACTCACTTTGGCAATGTTGCCCTGTTGTAGGTTGTCCTGATTCCTCACTTTCGCGTATTCCTCAGAAATATGGTCGGCTGCCTCACGCGTCAATGCCGGTTTTAGTGCCTTTGCCACATGAATGTATTTCCTCATGAATTTCCGACTCACAATTTTGTCACTGGTAAAAATAAATAAGAGCAAAAATAAACTAAAAGTAAACATCAAGAGACAAACCAAATTTGTGGACTTTTGAAGGACTATGCTTGAATTTGTCCAGGCAGAAATAACTGCATTAAAAATTCTGCAAACTGCAGAAAATTGTTTTTTAATGGAACTACAGCATCTTTCCAGGTCATTCTTTCAAAATTTTACTATTTTGAAGGACCATATACAAGTCAAGTTTACAATATTTTTCAAGGACCATAAACAAGTCAAGTTTACAGTGTTTTTGATTTCCAGGCTTTCAAATCTCTTTGAAAATCAAAACCCTGTCAAATCCAACACATTCTGATCATTGAAGACAGATTTTATATATTGACACCTGTTCATGTCAGGTATAAGTGGATTGGACATGCCTCAATTTTATAGAGGTGTGAACTCGGGGCAGTTTTACTTAGGGCTGTTCCAGAAAAAAGTACATGGGGGGGACAGAAGGCACTTTATATATATATGCGAATGGGTCCAGGGGTTTTTCTAGCCGTTTTTTCATCGTGGTTACCACGATGAAAAACAATATATATTGAGTTTTGCAGAAAAATTTCAAATTGAGTTTTGATTAAAAAAATTGAGTTTTGCAATTTTTGCCGTTTGTGCGCGAAGCGCACGAAAAAAAAATTGAGTTTTCCCACAACATACCAGTTGTCAGTTGATAGGTTGTTTCGCATGACCCGCCCGCATCAATATTTTGGAAATAAATAATGCCGCATGTATTTTAATTATCAGTAGTTATTGTTCGTAAAAGAAATAAGTAAGCAAATCTAAGTAAAACGAATGAACCTTCACAGCGCGAGTCAGCGCGAAGGCGACTGAAGAGCCGCCATCTTGGTTCACATTCTTGGGGAAAGCCGTAGTTCAAAACGAGGCACAGTCCTTTTCTAGCGAGGATTCCCTCGTGTCAAGCACGTGGCAGTCAATTTTTAACTCCGGCACTTTTGACGGTCGCGTACCAAAGCCATCGTGGTTTCAGTTTATGGATCAGTTGTTTACTCATCAACCAATTCATTTAACCATCCATTTATCTGATGAAACGCTTTTGAGCGAAGTGGTCGAGCGCTTCACGTCTTCACTCCCGACAACAACAACAACAACACAGACTGTCGACCAATATTATACTCGTAGCTTGAGGACGACGGACATACAAAATTCGTCGCCGTGGACAGAGAATCCATATCTTCAATCAGTGTGAAAGAAATAAAGAAGATTTCAATAAGAGGGGACTCCTGATGTTGAAAATTCGGGTAATAAATTCTGCAGTTATCTTTAATATTGATCACAAGTAAGAGTTTTTTCCCTTGATTTCTGTTTACACAATGTGTGTGCATTTGAGTTTTACTGTCTACCATAATTATTTACATAATGTTTCAATTAAAATAAAGCAAACTTAAAATGTCTCTTTAAAGAATAATTATTTCATAAATATTTTTTCCTGGCGATATTTATGAGAGATTTCAGAGTGTATAAACCTGTACAATAGGAATGTTGCCAGGTTGTATATTCGATCACAGTCTTCTCTGTTAATGGTAAAAAATTTAGCTTCAATAATTAATAATTATAGCATCTAGCGCATGTATGTTTTAATTAGCATGAGGTCATGCTAAACAACCTATGGTTTCTGAAGAAGTTTCGTAAACATATGATCAAACATATGACCAACCTCAGTTCTGTAATTGGTGCGATGAAAAAGTTGGAAAAATTGAGTTTCATCATTTTTTTGATGAAAAAGGCAAAAATATTGAGTATTGTAGATTTCTTTGCGCGCCGTAGGCGCGAAAAAAAATTGAGTTTTCAAAATTTTGAAATTGAGTTTATGAACAATTTTGGGCTAGAATAACCCCTGGGGTCGTGGGGTAAAAGTTATATAATTACATGCCTGATGGATAAACATAATGGCATTTATGTTGATTACATATTATATTCAATAATATGGGTGATGGGGGTAAAATTATATTTCATTACATGGGTGGTGGGGGCAAAAATAAAGTGCCTTCTGTCCCCACCATGTACTTTTTTCTGGAACAGCCCTTACCAGCACTTAGACAGACTCACTTATCCGTTTAGATAGGTTCATTGTATTACTAAAATAAGAGTCAGTTTTGCATACCTCTTGGATCGTGATCCGCCATGTAAGAGGTGGTCGTATTTCTCATACACTGGCGTTTCCTCTTCCTCCTCTTCCGTAACATTGGGATCTTTGGTGGCCAGCATGTCGACATTACTTCCCATGGGAAGGGCTGAAGGGGAAATAAATAATGAATCAAATCAATAAAAGCTGTGTTAATAGTGAATCTGACTTGCTGATAATTTTTCTGGACACAAGGGAGGCTATCGGTTTGATAGAACCAAAGGGTATAATTGAGGACTGGTATAGCCATGGAATTTTCCCCAACACAAGTGTTACAGACCTCATCAAGAGATATCGCTGACACACCTATTTCTCGCCTAATCCAAGTTTAGGTACGGTACTCAAAATACCAATCCAGCAAAAACATTTTTCAAAAGTAATATGATCGACTCAAATTCTGTAAACACACTTACTTGTGCTCATCTTTTGCAAATCATGCCAGTTTCCAATCCTTGTCTGCATAGAATTATTGAGTAAAATTGTGAGAGGTATTGTCCAACTCTACTCAGGATGCCCATTAACCAATATGATAGTAAAAAACAAAATATTGGGCATAATCTTGTTTAAGGTATTTTCTAAACCGTTTTTGTGCTGGAATAATTTTGTTTCGCGACTGTGGGAATATTTATTTGGAGCTGCCATGGTTGTAACAAGTATTGCAGTTCAGTTGCATTTCACATTGCCACCATTTTTAATCTCCATATGCTGTGTGCAGACATCCACTGGCCTTGGTCGTACGGTTGGCCGCTCATGAGGATTTCAGTCGCGCAGAGGGCTAGGTTACAACGAAATCAGGAAATACCCCACCTACTAGCAGATTTATATTGTATGTCGATGGTTTGTGGAATTATAAATATACCAGCAAACTGCTATGATGACTAGATGCACGAAGAGCACGTATGCATTAGGCAACGATGCTTCATACAGGTAGTTCCTGCCCACGAGTTTAGTATTCTTAAATTAAGTAGTAGAGTGAAACCTGTGAATAGATATCTGGGTAAACTGACCGATCACTAAATACCAGCATCAGCGATGATGCCAACACTTAATTTAAGGTATTTTGAACTTTGAAGAACCCGAACCCCATCGAATCAGGCTTCCTACCATTTGTGAAAGAAAGAAATCCAGGACTTTTCCAGGTCCATACAATGTTTTCCAGGACCTTTAACTGAATTTTCCTGGACGTTTTTTAAAACCTTTTACCATGTTTCATTCAGGAAATTCCACAATGTACATTAGAATGAAATGTATTTCAACTATCACATTTCATACATATCTGACTTGATCGAAGAATAAATTCAGTTTGTTAGAAAGAAATTCCGGTAATTAATTGTGACAGGACAATAAAATTCAAGGACTTTTCCAGGACTCTTTACAAATATTTTCAGAATTCAAGGATTTCCAGGTCCTGGAATTTATTTTCTCAGAATTCAAGAAAATACAGGACCCGTATGAACCCTGTTTCATCTGGTCCAAAACATGGTCGGTTTACACAGGTTTTACTGTACATGTATTATCTAGTGTCAAATATTAGATTCATCGTTCTGCCAGTATCTTACCATCACCATCCATTTCACCGGAGGCTCTGTATCTATGCATTCTGAGGACATGGTCGGATATGTTCCTATCATGCTCCGGATCCATCTGAAACAGAAACGTAAACCAGTGAAACATTTCTGTACTCCATTGCTTCACAGCCTGTGGATGCTCGTATACACAACTTTAGTGCAAGGTCAAAAAGGAAAGTGTTTACGGTAATTTCCCTATTAATTCACCTTCCAAATTTAATTCGAAAACGGCCGATTTTTCCGCTGTCGTGATTTTGTCCATCCTAATAAAACGAACACGGGAGCATTTTCAATATCCGTGAAACAATAAATTCGAACACTCCCGTTTTCGCCATGGAGTTCGTGCCGATGAAAGTAAAGTGAATATGTTACTAGAATCTCGTATAGTATATCGGCGTATGCTATTATTTGTAAGCGCAGAGAAACAACAGGGAATAGTACAATATAATCAGACTGAATTACTATTACTTACAGTCTATAAGGAAAAAAATTGATTCAATTAACTCCGCAGTCCTGTAATTTTATCCTAACTTGATCGCGTTTCGCCGCAGTCGGGAAAAATATATACGGTAGTCCCCCCACGCGGTCGAGTGTCTGCACACGACCCGCTATTGAATCATTCTTCAGTTTCCAGCATTCGTATATCAAATATCTTTCTTTAAACCAGCATTCCTTTATTTGAAAAACACACATTATTTTAAGTAACAAATTTGAGAGATCTTCAACGTTAATATATTTGTTCGTCGTATATGCTAAACCCCTCGCTGTCCCCCATTTACCTGCCCGACCTGCCCTGTATTATTCGTATGGGAGGCACTTGGGCCGTGTTCAAAGGAGGCACTGGAAGGAAGCAGAGTTCAAACTTTGTCGGGTGACGTTCCGGCGGAGATATCAAGTTGTAACGTGTGTGCTGGTGAGCCATCACGAAAAGCCTTTTGGAAGGATGTACATTTAACGTTGATTTTATTTTAGTATTTTGATCAATAAAAATTTCTAAAAATAAAAAATCTGGACTACAATTCTAGAGCATCACTTGTTTGTGCATGACAACGTATCGACAAGCCCGGAAGATCACAAACAATGGTGAAAGGGTTTCCTTTTTTCTTTCAGAACATCCATTCCCCCCCTCCCTCCCCCGAACAGTCCATACGTCCGTGTTATTATCCACACAAGGTGAGGTATTTACGCAGACCCCATGTGGTAAGTATATTTGACCGTAAACAAACCTACAGAATTACGGTGATCGATCTGACTCGTCCTGCATTCTTCATCAGGTTCTCTGATTTTTCTCCCTTCTAATAATACTCAACATACAATACAATATCTAACAGCATGTTCGTGAAAGAGGCCGTATTTTTATTATTATCATTATTAAGGTTCACTGTATAGGAAACAAACTTGAAACGATGTGTTCACATCGCACGACATAATAGTATACCCCCTCAGTGCCCCTCAATTTCCTACTGAAACACCAAGCCTCCACATGGATGGCATTTGCTGCAGGTCTCCTTTGATATTTAAATTGTCAATGGCTACATTGTTTTGAGTACCGGGATAGTTTGCTAATGAAGTGTTTAGTTTATTTTTAGCCTGTCCAGCTATTTCCCCATTCAGCACAGCTTGTCCTCCAGAGAAAACCACATAAAATGGAAGAATCCAAAGTCAGGATAGGGGTGACAAGATGTTTCAGTTTCCAGTGGAGAGAATCTGAACAGCATGAAATATATAGTGAAATAGGAGAGTCCACGTGCAGCATGCAAGTTTCACCCAGACTGGAAATGACAATTATTCATATGCAAATGAGATCGTGTGTAATAACATTGAATTGACTGCCTGGGGAATACCTTGTCCCTTCGGAAGCCCAAATTCAGCTCTGGGTGAGGATGCGCGATTCACCAGCAAGAGGCAATTGAAAGGGGTTTCAAATTAACGCTGCAGTATTATGGGTTTGTGTGTTAATGTGTGGCCCTTGTTCGTCCTGTAAATTTCACAATACCTCATTCAAACTTGTTATATCTTGGCTTTGATTGCATCTATCGTTTAATGAAACATAATATTCAGGACGATATCATACTTCGACTTTTACTTTTAGTAAACTGTTACAGTACCGGTACCGTAATAGATATTCTCATACTTGAAACAAACCAATCGAAACGTGTATTGCCGACTGACACTCGGTTCTCTTGTACAATCCGCCATTAATTCAACATTAATTTCGTGTCATAGGTCCGGGATATTTATTCAAGTCCTGGATGGTGTGTGTAAAATCATGCACAGTGCACGCTTAAAACTAAAGTGTTGTAAATTGTTGAAATAACACTTTGTGTGTCCACAGGTACTGCACTTTAAAGTGCTGCAACACTTTACGAGTAGGTTTCGACACTTAGTTTTAAGCGTGTGAAGACCAAAAACTCTATGACAGTCCGCTAATCTGTCTAAAACTTTGTGATACAATCCTACACAAATTTGCCGTTGGTTCATTTTCAGGGTTCACAACAACAACGTTGACATACCGAACGACTCGAACATGGAATACTCTAATATGTGTATAGTTTTATATTTCCAGAATATTCATTCAATTCCATGTCAGTTAGGTTTCATAATATAGATCATAGCTAATACTGAACAAAAAGGAAGGAATACGTTCAATGTTTTGGCCTACTTTTACGATGTTATTATGGACGCGAATTTACGGACGTCAGCTCAAAAACCTGCATGATCGTGCTGAACTTGTCACTCGATAAATATGCTCGACTTCCTCGAATAAAATTAGACGCCTTTATCAGGGTAGAGGAGATTTTCTGACATAATACACTGCATTTTATGGAAACTGATGAGATATCAAAGTTAATACACGGTAATAAATACGATCACTACGACCACGGCGAAGCGGTCCGCCATTTTGGATTCTCCGTGAAAGTCGGCGCGACATTTAATTCGAACACTCGCGTTTTTCTAGAATTCGCTCAACAAATAATTCGAAAGTAGCCAATTTTTGGAGTGCTGAGTTTCATCACTACATCGCGAATTAATAGGGAAATTACCGTAGTTTCTGTTTAGAGACCCTCAGTAAAAGTGATGCGGTTTTTTTCTTCAATTTTGCGAGTTTTTTATCCTGTAAGAACCCTGATTTAGGATAGTGGTATGTGGTGAATCATAATAAGTCATACCCCAAATCCAAACAGTCGCTTTTCTCTGTAGAGGTTATAAATTCTATTAATTGAATTGATGTTTAATCTCGATTAATGTCAAGTCTTATCTAAGCTGTACTCTTATCTTCTTGTTTGTGGACCATTTTGTCAACTTCCTGTTCTAATAAATTTGATAACCCTCTAAGTTTATTGTGGGAAATTTCACCTCCCATCCTTTATACAAGCCTGAAAATAAGGCACAGGATGTTAACCCTCAGAGGATATGGTATATACCATGACATTTTAACTATATAGGAAGAGGGGCTATCTCATTCTGAGTTGCAGGGGGTTTATTAGAAATGTCAGGTGCTTATTTTCAGGCTTGTTACTAGATGATTTAGTGTAGGTGAAGTTATTTGCATTCGTGACAATGGGGTACCGAGAGCAATGCTTACCAAACTAATGATAGAAATACGAACCTTATCCAGGACAATGAAGAGCAGATCAAAACGCGAGAGTAACGAATCTTGTAGTCCAATATTCTCCATGGGTGTCTTGAATTGGTCGTACTGCAATCAAACAAGGTGAGCGAGTGATTGAATATGATTTAAAGTCACTGGCGTCACATCACAATGTTTAGGTCCTATTAGTTTTCACAGTTGGCAGAGCTGGCAAGTATTTTCAGTGATTGGACAAAAGAAATTTGTGGAATAGAGTTATCTCTCCTACACCATAGATTGGTGGAATGGAAAAAGGGTGGCATTCTGGAAATACATGGTGTAGGGGAGATAACCCTATACAACAAAATTGTGTTACAAATCTTCTCGCTACCTTGTCTTTTGGTGACTGTATACTTTAGGCCTATAGCATAATTGATTACAGACTGTAATGTAGGGCAAAGTAATGTCAATCATATTCAACACAGCACAATAATGGAGATTTATATATATATATACTCCAGTGAATGAAGAGATATCTTCCAATTTTGGAATATTTGAATATTCAAACATGAGATTGATCTAATCAAAATCCCTTGGATTTCCCCAAGTGATAGAGACCCATGTGTAGTGTGAATTGGGGAACAGATAGTGGGATGACAGGGAGTAATCCAGGAAGGTTTTGCTACCGGTATACCGGTATGGGCGCCCAAACTCTCGCACCCAAATGAAAACGAAAAAAAAAAAAACAAAAAAAAAACCCCCAAACTAAACCTCGCGGTAAATCAGACATCATAGCACTGTGTTAGAGCCTACGCGCCACTACAATTCAGCAGAACATGGAAAAACTCCGACTTGAAATTTACAGCAAAAACGGACAGGACACATCGGATTTTTACAAAAACAACGTTTATTTTAGTTTTGTATATTAAATACATTCTCAAGGTTGAAGTTACTTCAAATAGTGAACAACTTTCACTGTTTTATTATTGACGAGAGTAGTGTACTCCAGTCCGGTTTCGCTTCGAGTCTGACAATTATACGCGCGCCTACCGATCGTCAAAAGTTGTCGTCGTTGTATAATTTAAAAGAGCACGGTTTACACGATTTGATAAAATGGGTCGTCCAAGAACGTCTGGTCTCAGCCATAATAAAAAGGCTGCTACCTACTGGTCAAAACGTAAATGTGTCGACGATAAACCTACTGATCAGCGAACCCTTTTGCATTTTATAAAACGTGCACGTGGCGGAGACACGGAAACTGGTGCTTCGGTGGACGATACACACGAAAATGAAACTGACGAACGGGACACTTCTGACCAGGAACAATCAGAACATTCTCAGGAAATTGAAACACCTAGGCCTAACAATGTACAACAACAGCACAGCGACGAAAATGTGCCAGCAGTTTGGATAAACTAATGAGAATCATCCTGGTGGGATCGGAAACTTTCAGTGAGGAGGCATGGGACTTCTTAATAGACAAATTTAGGGACATGAGAGAAAGACGGATTGACATATAGGTATGAAATTTCGACAAAGAATGAACACAAAACAGTATTGATACATGAAGTTTGCCATTCGGCTTTATTGTTGTTGATGTGATTTTCAAGAATCCTCAATATAGTACTCTACACTGATCCAGGGAGCATAATTGTTTACTTCATTAGATGCATGTCAAATTCCATTTTTTTTTTTGCTCCGCGACGGGGGAGGGGGGGATACCCCCCTCCCTCGACCCTCCCCCACCGGCGTCCCCAAATAATTTCTGGATTACTCCCTGGATGATGAAGATATACCGGTAGTTCAGTCCTCGCCATGAGCAAAATGGTGGGAGAGTGCCAGATCGCTCTCCTTAATCTGGATGGGCGAGTGATCGCTCATCTAGAAATCGCTCTCCTGGGATGTTTGGGGCGAGTGATTGCTCACCTAAGGCGAGCAGTGTTATTTTAGCAGACATTTTGGTATTCCTTTGAATCTTGCAATCAATAAGACAATACATAAAATACTCCACACGAGTGTTTGATTTATATTTGATCCAAGTCACAATTAATAATTAATTAGTTCGTCTTCAAAACTTGCACACAACTGGCACCATACATAGTTGACATACTGCCGACTGTCTGCCTCCACTGTTCTGTAACCGATATGTACGGGTATCCGACCAGTTATCGGACAATTTTCGCGGTTTATTTGGAAAAGTACTTCTTGAAATGACATGAAAACTGACACGATGATTGCTGAGCTCGTCGGCTATCTTCCGTTATGAATTCCGCGCATGACGTCACTCCCTTCTGCACGTGCGAGAGCTATTATTAACTCGACTTTTCAGCTCAGTTCCCGCTGTGGACAGTACCAGTTATCGGACACCCATCGTGGACAAGAATTTGACGTTGAAGTACAATGTATTTTCAAGTTTTGTGCATGGCAATCGTTAGTTGGAGTTCTGTCGTTTAAGATGATATGATCATTGTTCAATTTCTATACGTATTTACTGGAGAGCGAGATCGGGAAGACAAGGTGGTAGATCGAAATTCGCAACACGAGAAATTTCGAATTTTGATGAAAACAAAAATGTTAGATTTAAATTTTTAGACTTTCGTAGCTACCTATAATTCTATATTTTGCATAACAATTAGAAATGATCTCTACTTTGTTCTGACATATTAGTGCCTTCTCATCACGAGCACACCACGTGCGCTCGAGATGCGTGTCCGATAACTGTCCTGTCCGATAACTGGTCGGATACCCGTAACTGAACCGCCGTGCCCCAGCTTTTGAAAGTTTTCAGTTCTACCCGGTTCCCTTTTAGTTGTTTTGTACTGCCGGTATGACTCTGTTTCTGCCATGGTAATGCCAACAATGATGTGGAAAACTTCAATAAAACGCAAGAAGGTATACAACAGACGCAAGTCAAAGAAAACCGCCAACTGACAGCAAAACTGGCGATCTTCAAATTAATCCTCATCTATCCCACAGTGCATCGCTGGGCATACGGTTGTGTATGTCGCGCGGTGAACCGTGGGATAGATCAAGAAATAAATTGGAGATCACCAGTCTTGCCAACTGACGACTGTTACCAGGTTACGAGCCCGTGACGTCGCGTTATTCTACTGCGCATGACAGTTGTCTTAATTCCGCTTCCTTTGCAAATCGAAACCGCAACCACGAAAACCAGTGAATGAAAGGTGACGAAAATACTGCCGATATAGACTGAAGAAATAAATATTTTTCTCTCGGATTTGGCGGAGCGACGAATCGCTCGTCTTGCGACCTCTGGGCGTGTGTGGAGGAGAAGGGGAGCGATCGCTCGCCTTTCATGGCGAGGACTGTAGTTAGTTACATTCAGGCATATAGGACAGAAATAGAAAAATTATATATCTGTAAAGGGGCATAACTCTGTAAAATATGGGTCGAGGGGAGCCACTTTCGATAGGCATGTGACTTAGCACTCTGTAAAATAAGAACAGAGACAAATAAGCCGTACCGAACACGGATCTACAGACCGACTTGTACATTCAATTATAGATAACAAAATCAGAGATTGTTACATCCGAAAGGGGCATAACTCCATAAGCCGAGGCGAGTAATCCTTTGTTGGTTGGTAGAATACAACAATATAAATAAGTTACCAAAATATAGTAGCAATACCGAACACAGTTCTGCAGATATAGTTGGTTACATTCAGGCATATAAGACAGAAATAAAAATTAATATATCTGTAAAGGGGCATAACTCTGTAAAATATGGGCCGAGGGGAGACACTTTCGATAGGCGTCTGACTTAGCACTCTGTGAAATAAGAACCAAGACGAATAAGCTGTACCGAACACGGATCTGCAGAAATAACTTGTACATTCAGCTACAAATAACAAAATCGGAGATTATTACATCGGAAAGGGGCATAACTCCATAAGCCGAGGCGAGTAATCCTTTGTTGGCTTGTAGAATACAACAATATAAATAAGTTTCCAAAATATAGTAGCTATACCGAACCCAGTTCTGCAGATATAGCTGGTTACATTCAGGCATATAGAAGAGAAATAGAAATTAATATATCTGTAAAGGGGCAGAACTCTGTAAAATATGGACCGAGGGGAGCCACTTTCGATAGGCGTCTGGCTTAGCACTAGATAAGTAAGTGTTGAAAATTTGGTGGTTGTGTCTCAAGCGGTTTTGCCTAAAATGCAGCAACGGACGGACGTACGGACAGACGTACATGGCGACGACAATACCCCGAGGCCAAAATGGCCGAGGGGGTAAAAAGGAATCAGGCATTTTCAAAGGTTTGCTTTGGAAATTGGAATAACTTCTATCAAAACAGTTTCTGTCAATGTCCATTAGTTGGAGGGTACACACAAAAACAAAATTTGACTGGTTGTCTTCCTATATCCACAGGAAGGCTGGGTTGTCTCCCTTTATCCACAAGGACACTGTCAAATATGATGGTTAACCTTTCACCGAGGACACCTGCTGTTAACCCTTACTCACCCGTCCATATACAGGATTGGCCGCAGCGAGAACACTACACCGGGCATTGAGTTTGGCATGAATACCGGCCTTGGCAATAGTTACTCGCCCTTGTTCCATCACCTCGTGGATGGCTGTCCTATCAATGTCGGACATTTTGTCAAACTCATCGATACACACAACACCTCTATCGGCTAGCACCATAGCTCCAGCTTCTAGACGCCTTTCCCCTGTTGGACAGAAAGGGAAATCTGGAGGACCTCTTGAAAAACTTCTTTCACACCATGAAGGATTATGGGATTACAATTATATTTCAATGGATTTTTTTTAGTTTCACCACCAATAACATTTTCAAGTTTGGGTCAAATTCCAAATTTTCATTATTTGCCAATGGGAGACTAGCACAATAGGACCAGAGGACAAACCGCAAGTGCTAATCCTGTCAGCTGATTGGTTAATTGGACCACAATCAACAGGAAGTGGCAATCACAGAATCTGATTGGATAGTTGAATATTTAAATTATCTAACACTTCTTAACGTATTTCGGGTTATTTGAAAAAATCCAACAACAATTCAACAGCTGTTGGCTACTGTATATTTTTCAGACGGACAACTAAAATGATTTCATCAACTCACCAGTTTCCTGATCTGTGGTGACAGCAGCAGTGAGACCCACACCGGAGGACCCTCTTCCAGTGGTGGGGATCGCCCGGGGAGCTGTGTGCAGCACGTACCTAAAATATTCAACATAAATATACAACTCAATCCCATGAGAACCCTGTCACATGGCAAATTCCTCACGAAATGGAAGTGTTACAAACCTGTTAAACTTGTGTACCCTGTTTATAATGACATTCATTTTATAGTGGGCCGTCATCATCATTCTTTAATAGTCCCTCACTGGCAGGGCAATATGCTTGGCCTTGCGGCAACGATTTGGTGCAAGACTCACAAAATATAATTGACAAAGGATCTGCCACAAGTTGTATTGAGTCTTTTGTCCACTATATTGCCTTTTCAATAGGAGGTCTTACGCCAAAGCCTTGCCGGCCTTATGAAAGGGAACTACAGTCATATGTGGGCATACATTGGTGTAGACAAGTTTGGGTGATTTTAGAAGTGCCGAGTCTGAGAGGGGAAATTCCCCTCACAGCATGATTTTTGGGGGAAAATTGGTGGTAAATTGGTGCTGAGAGCATTTGAGTGGTGTAAGATTTAACAACTGAACTTTTAATTTGTGCCAAAATGTCTTTTTCGAGTAGGAACATTAAAAAAATGATACAAGATGTATAAAGAGACAACTGAAAGAAGATTTGTGATTTAAGATAAACGTTTTCTTTTGCGCTATTTTTGCTTTCTGTTTAATTTTGTTTTTGTGTTATTTATTTTTCTGTTGTTTTTTTTTTACTTGCAAAATTTGAGTGGGCCGACTTGCCTATGCCCTCGGAATATCAAGTATCACTGTCACAGTTTTTTGAAAGCATGACCATGATATGCGGTATACGAAGTTACTGATTACCCATTCCATCAGGATCTATCTCTCTTTATTGTCTTCTGGGGATGCTAGACATCTCAGGCTTTGACCCAGGGAACTATTCACATCTGACAAATTGTGTAGTTTTCCATTCATTCTACAGCTACACATTCCTATCATTATCACTTTATATCAGATTGAAGTAATCTACAAGTTGGGCTCAGTCGGTGGGTACAACATCTGCCGTCAGTCAGTTGCGAGTCAGCTCGAGTTGTGAGGACACATATCAGTGTGGCCGGTACAACGCAGTTGATAGACCGTTGAGTATGTGTGCAGTCCAGCACAACTGAGTGACTATGTTTGGGGTGACAAGCCAGTCCTGTAGCAGCAGCTGTGGCTGGGTAAGATGGAAGTCACGCCCGAATGAAGTGATGAGGAGACTGTACCCGAAGTCATCATTGCCCGATTGGATCTCAATGTATGAGCTGCTCAAATAAACTTTTTAGTTAGTTAATTATTGGGCGAGAGAAAGAAAAGCAACAGTGGAAGAGGTTCTGGGTTCTTTCAATCGTCATGATCGTGGGCAACAAGAACTGTTACATTAGGCTAAACAAAAAAGACCTTTGAGAAAAATGATGCAGTAACACTTCTTCATTGTCCTCATTAGACAACAAACAACATATGGCAGACAAAAACAAGGAAGTAACTTTTTGCTTGGGCAAGAGATAACATTTTGAACTATCAGAAATGAAAGATTTCTTTATGTGGCCTTCAGTGATTCAGCAAATTGTCATCGGTGGGCAGACGATTTATCTGACGAACAGGCCTAGGATACAATTATAACATGACAGACACAAAAGTGACAACTATGTTAGGCTATCTGCATATTGTCTTGACAAAGAAAAACTGAATAGAAAATAGGAGATATTTAGCTGTGAATGAATATAAATATGTGTAGTAAAGCAGTAAAGTTAGAATGTAGTCACTACATGTTAGAGTACAGTTGATAGGTAAGAGTGCACGAGTGAAATAGAATTCACAGGTAAATGTTTAATGCATGCAAGATTGAGGTACTGATATGCTGTTTCAAACAGATCTCAAGCTGTGCCTGAGATTTGGTGTGTAACCTCAGCCTGAGAGAATATTTTCATTCACTGTACACCATGTGTAAAGAGACAACTGAAAAGATTTGTGATAAGATAAACATGTTCTTCTGTGCTAGTTTTGCTTTCGGTTTCTTTTCATTTTTTTTACTCGCAAAATTTGAATGGGCTGAAGCTCCGACTTGCCTATGCCCTCGGAATATCAAGTATCACTGTCACAGTTTTTTGAAAGCATGACCACGATATGCGGTATACGAAGTTACTTATTACCCATTCCATCAGGATCTATCTACCTTTATTGTCCTCTGGGGATGCTAGACACCTCAGGCTTTGACCTAGGGAACTATTCACATCTGACAAATTGTGTAGTTTTGCTCGGTTCAGTTGGTCATGGTTGCTTTTGCTCGCCTTTCTACATTCTACACCTACACATTCCTATCATCATCATTTTATATCAGATTGAAGTAATCTACAAGTTGGGCTCAGTCGGTGGGTACAACATCTGCCGTCTGTCAGCCGAGAGTCGGCTCGAGTTGTGAGGACACATATCAGTGTGGTCGGTACAACGCAGTTGATAGACCGTTGAGTATGTGTGCAGTCCAGCACAACTGAGTGACTATGTTTGGGGTGACAAGCCAGTCCTGTAGCAGCAGCTGTGGCTGGGTAAGATGGAAGTCATGCCCGAATGAAGTGATGAGGAGACTGTACCCGGAGTCATCATTGCCCGATTGGATCTCAATGTATGAGCTGCTCAAATAAACTTTTTAGTTAGTTTATTATTGGGCGAGAGAAAGAAAATCAACATCGGAAGAGGTTCTGGGTTCTTTCAATTGTGGGCAACAAGAACTGTTACATTAGGCCAAACAAAAAAACAAAATGTTGGTTTCTTGTCGAGATTTATCTGACGAACAGGCCTAGGATACAATTATAACATGACAGACACAAAAGTGACAACTATGTTAGGCTATCTGCATATTGTCTTGACTTTTGCTTGCCTTTCTACATTCTACAGCTACACATTCCTATCATCATCACTTTATATCAGATTGAAGTAATTTACAAGTTGGGCTCAGTCGGTGGGTACAACATCTGCCGTCAGTCAGCTGAGAGTCGGCTCGAGTTGTGAGGACACATATCAGTGTGGTCGGTACAACGAAGTTGATAGACCGTTGAGTGTGTGTGTAGTCCAGCATAACTGAGTGACTATGTTTGGGGTGACAAGCCAGTCCTGTAGCAGCAGCTGTGGCTGGGTAAGATGGAAGTCACGCCCGAATGAAGTGATGAGGAGACTGTACCCGGAGTCATCATTGCCCGATTGGATCTCAATATATGAGCTGCTCAAATAAACTTTTTAGTTAGTTTATTATTGAGTGAGAGAAAGAAAAGCAACAGTGGAAGAGGTTCTGGGTTCTTTCAATCGTCATGATCGTGGGCAACAACTGTTAGATTAGGCTAAAACAAAAAAGACCTTTGAGAAAAGTGATGCAGTAACACTTCTTCATTGTTCTCATTAGACATCAAACAACATAGGGCAGACAAAAACAAGGGAAGTAACTTTTTGCTTGGTCAAGGGAGATAACATTTTCAATGCTCAGAAATGAAAGACTTCTTTATGTGGCCTTAAGTGGTTCAGCGAATTGTCATCGGTGAGCAGACGATTATCTGACGAACAGGCCTAGGATACAATTATAACAGGACAGGCACAAAAGTGACAACTATGTTAGGCTATCTGCAAGTTGTCTTGACAAAGAAAAGCTGTATAGAAAACAGGAGATATTAGCTGTGAATGAATATAAATGTGTAGTGCAGCATGAAAGTTAGAATGTAGACACTACATGTTAGAGTACAGTTCATAGGTAAGCGTGCACAAGTGATATAGAATTCACAGGTAAATGTTTAATGCATGCAAGATTCAGGTAGTGATATGCTGTTTCAAATATGTCTCAAGCTGTTTGCATCAGATTCGACAAAGAACTATGCCTGAGATTTGGTGTGTAACCTCAGCCTGAGAGAATATTTTCATTCACTGTACACTATGTGTAAAGAGACAACTGAAAAGATTTGTGATAAGATAAACATTTTCTTCTGTGCTATTTTTGCTTTCGGTTTCTTTTCGTTTTTGTGTGATTTATTTTTTTTTTACTCGCAAAATTTGAATGGGCTGAAAGCTCCGACTTGCCTATGCACTCGGAATATCAAGTATCACTGTCACAGTTTTTTGAAGGCATGACCATGATATGCGGTATACGAAGTTACTTATTACCCATTCCATCAGGATCTATCTCCCTTTATTGTCGTCTGGGGATGCTAGACACCTCACGCTTTGACCTTGAGAACTATTCACATCTGACAAATTGTGTAGTTTTTCTCGGTTCAGTTGGTCATGGTCGCTTTTGCTCGCCTTTCTACATTCTACACATACACATTCCTATCATCATCACTTTATATCAGATTGAAGTAATCTACAAGTTGGGCTCAGTCGGTGGGTACAACATCTGCCGTCAGTCGGTTGCGAGTCCGCTCGAGTTGTGAGGACACATATCAGTGTGGTCGGTACAACGCAGTTGATAGACCGTTGAGTATGTGAGCAGTCCAGCACAACTGAGTGACTATGTTTGGGGTGACAAGCCGGTCCTGTAGCAGCAGCTGTGGCTGGGTAAGATGGAAGTCACGCCCGAATGAAGTGATGAGGAGACTGTACCCGGAGTCATCATTGCCCGATTGGATCTCAATGTATGAGCTGCTCAAATAAACTTTTTAGTTAGTTTATTATTGGGGTGAGAGAAAGAAAATCAACAGTGGAAGAGGTTCTGGGTTCTTTCAATCGTGGGCAACAAGAACTGTTACATTAGGCTAAACAAAAAACATTTCTTCATTGTTCTCATTAGGCATCAAAGACCATATGGCAGACAAAAACAAGGGAAGTAACTTTTTGATTGGACAAGGGAGATAACATTTTGAATGCTCAGAAATGAAATACTTCTTTATGTGGCCTTTAGTGGTTCTGCAAATTGTCATCAGTGGGCAGGTGCTTATTTCTACTGTGCTATTTTTGCATTCAGTTTCTTTTCGTTTTTGTGTTTTTTATTTTATTGTTTTATTTTTTTGACTGGCAAAATTTGAGTGAGCTGAAGCTCCGAATTGCCTATGCCCTCGGCATATCAAGTGTGACTGTCACAATCATCTGAAAGCATGACCATGATATGCGGTATACGAAGTTACTTATTGCCCATTCCATCAGGATCTATCTACCTTTATTGTCTTTGCTAGACACCTCAGGCTTGGACAATGGGAACTATTCACATCTGACAAATTGTGTGGTTATCTCGGTTTGGTTGGTCATGGTTGCTTTTGCTTGCCTTTCCATTCATTCTACAGCTAAACATTCTTATCATCATCACTTTATATCAGACTGAAGTAATCTACAAGTTGGGCTCAGTCGGTGGGTACAACATCTGCCGTCAGTCAGTTGCGAGTCGGCTCGAGTTATGAGGACACATATCAGTGTGGCCGGTACAACGCAGTTGATAGACCGTTGAGTATGTGTGCAGTCCAGCACAACCGAGTGACTATGATTGGGGTGACAAGCCAGTCCTGTAGCAGCAGCTGTGGCTGGGTAAGATGGAAGTCACGCCCGAATGAAGTGATGAGGAGACTGTACCTGAGGTCATCATTGCCCGCTTAGATCATTTTAATAACTTAAAAATTTAGTGGCAGCTCAACATTAACTAGCCTGGGCGATTTGGTGTGTAACCTCAGCCTGGGGGCATATTTCATTCCCTGTATATAAAACCCTATGTCTTTGGGTACAAGCTCTACCAGAAAATGTAAAAAATATCCAAGATGGCCACTCTGATGATATCATATTGCCAGGACACATTTTTCGGGTGACCTTGACTGCTCATGTTCTTTGTAAAAGAAAATTGGCAAAATAATCAAATGGCCCCTCAAAGGGCACCATTTTGAATTTACCCAAGATGCATTTCACCTACGAATATGCCATTGGGCTCCAAATGATGCCAATATGATCAGCTGTAGTTGGATATAAGAATCATTTCCTAATTTGTTTGTGTTGCCGAGTCATTGAGGAAAGTTTGCCAATTGGCTGCCATATGCACATCACAGCTACGTCATATATCCTAATACTCATGGCTGCCATCTCTAGTTTAAAAGTACCCCAACACAATGAGCGGAAGTGTCACAAAGTTTCAGCCCTCATATTTGCTCATTCCTGAGCTTTATGGACAATTTTACTTTCGGGGCAGAGGGTTGGGTAAATTGATTTGAATTATTACCTCAACATCTGTGATTTAGCCACTGAAGGATCTCCAATCAACAGGATATTGATGTCTCTGAAAGAAATCACCAAAGATTTTAAATTTAATTCAATATTGATTAAATCAAACACTTGCATGCACAACACCGAGTGATGGTCAAAATTATCATTATTACGGCATTATCATGTACTGAGTCTTTCCGTTATTATTGGCTCTCAAAATTATTCAATTCCAACTAAAATTCCTTCTCTCTTTGTACCATATAGATATGTTTGTGATGATACAGGGTTCAATGACTGCCTGTCAGAAATGGTGATTGTACAGAAAAATATTTCCATCAGATGACATCCACTAATATTTCAACCACAGGAAGTGGAATTTAGGGGTGGTCAAATTTTTCAAAATATATGTTGACAAAATTGTCCAAATCATGCAGATAATCTATTATTTCTTCGTTATTTTCAGGATTATGTATCCAGGCCTGCACGTGGCTCACAGGGAAAATATAGGAAAACTATGCCAAAATATAAGAGAAATATAGGAATTTTATGAATACAAGCTGAGTAGCTAGCAGGTCCTCCGCCAAGTAGCCTGTTTGAGAGCATACAGCATATACGCTTCCAATATCTCCTTAAATATAACTTGGAAAGTTGATATGTGTATGTGGAAAGAGACGTTCATCTGGAATTGTGGAGACAATTTGAGGAGGTTTGGGAAGCAGTAATGGGTAGTGTAACACTGGAATGTAAGTCTGTAGTTGTATATGGATTTGTGGATGGTGAGGTTTATAAATCGATGAGTGGAATAGATCAAGATATCGCGTTCACAACACAGATGGGTACAATATGGGTGAGTGAAATCCAAGATGGTCAATGGCAGCCATCTTCGATTACATACTACCTCAATGAAAATCAATACCAATCGCTGTCTAACTGATGTGAAGCACCGTCTTGAGTTTGAAATTGATTGGTCAAATTGTTGTCGAGATATCACGTTCACAAGATCCGAGACGGATGGAATCCAATATCGTCAATGGCAGCCCTCTTGGATTACGTATCTCGGTGAAAATCAAAACCAATGGCCATCTAATTGATGTGAAGCACATTTTCAAGTTTGAAGTGGATTGGTCAAACTGTTGTCGAGATATCGCGTTCACAAGATGTGGGATGAACAGAATCCAATATGGTCGATGGCGGCCATCTTGGATTACGCACTTCAGTGAAAATCAATACCAATGGCCGTCTAACTGATGTGAAGCACCTTCTCAAGTTTGAAGTCGATTGGTCGAATTGTTCTTGAGCTATCGCGTTCACAAGATGTGGGACGGACAGAATACAATATGGTCGATGGCGGCCATCTTGGATTACGCACCTCAGTGAAAATCAATACCAATGGCCGTCTAACTGATCTGAAGCACCTTCTCAAGTTTGAAGTCGATTGTTCGAATTGTTCTCAAGATATCGCGTTCACAAGTTGCGGGACGGACGGAAGGACGGACGGCTAGCATTTCCAAGTCCTCCCACCACTTCGTGGCGGAGGACAAAAATATAGGAAATAAAGGAGTGTAAGACAGGTCACTACTACATTGTATGTTCCAAACTTGGTATTATTTCCACTGAATGCAGACATAGTGGTGGCGATTGAGGAGACCCACGTTTCTGCTGCTTGGTTCAAGAAAGAGACATAAATGTTTTCATATTTTTTTCTCTAAAATGTATTTCCTCATGCCAATTTGACTCAATCCAGAGCACTGGTGAAAGTTATCACCAGAAAAAGTCAAAATATAGGAGGTTTTGAGTAAAATATGAAAATATAGCAATGACTAAAAAAAATAGGAAAATATAGGAGGCTCTTGCAGGCCTGCATATCAGTTTACTAGACTGAATAATCAAATTTTGTCTACAAAAAAATTAGGGGTGATTGAATTCTAATAGGATGATTGAATTATTAGAGGATTTGACATCTAGTTCAAAAGTTTGGGGCATCACCTCTGTAACCATGGTAACTGTGCAGACAATTACATCTTAGATTCATTCATGTTCATGACCATGTTAATGGCAGTTTGGAACTTTAACACTACCATGGGAGTTCAAATTAAATTAGAATTTTTTATTGAAAAGTTTGATAAGAAACATGTTTGAGAATTAATGCAACAGCTTGTATCAGTAAATATCTCAATAATTTTCAGGAGAAACAAATAAATTTCAAAATATCTAAATTGAACAGAACTTGTACTGTGTGTATTTGTGGGTAAACACAGTGGAGCATCGCTGAAGTTTGTTACTTACCCCCTTATCCTTGTCCCGTTCCCTAGAATTTTCTCATTACCACCCAACAGCATACACAGGACGGCCTTCTTAATATACGAATGGCCATGGATGGATGGCGCCATCGACTTACCCAGTGCCTCAAAAACATCCTGAAATAATAGATCAATTCATGATAAATAGTGAATAATTTTCAACAAATTTCATACAAAATATACTCAATTTCAGGCCACTCACTCTTTGCAGACCATTTTCAGAGTTTGCCTGTAAAGAACTTTTTGGAAGAGGTGCCACAGTTTTTCCATACTAGGTGCTATACAAGTAGCTGTATACAATGGACAGGGTCCCAGGGTCCCTGCTACTTGGCTAGTAAATGTGTTGGGAAAACCACTCCATGGATTTATATAAGACCTCTTGGAAGACAGAGAACCACCCTTTTGAAGGCAAAGTCCCTTCTGTTATGACAACAGCTTACACATCTGGGTTTGGGGAGGAGATTAGCAAACTTTAACCTCTCAGTGATTATGTAACTGGGGGATGTTTACAGAGCTCCAGTGGTTAATCCTCTGGCAGCTAACATGATCCTTATCCTCCCATCAATAGACTGGCAGGCTTCAGTTTGCTTTTTCCCACCAAATTAACCCTTCCCCCAGCATAAATTTCATAATCCACTTGACAGCAGATACTCTTCTGTCCAATCTCTGTTTACATCCTGGATCCAGTGTTTCATAATCGAACCCATTATCTAAATCCTCATCCTGTCACATGATATGTAGCCATAATCAGCACACATTACACACTACCCTCACTCCAATGTAAAGGAAATCTCATGCATATATCTGTCAAATATAAATTATATGAACTGGGTTTTCTTGTTGAATTGTCAGGGGTTGAAATTAACACCTGTCCACTGGTCTCTGACAGGTACTTGGTGCATGAGACAGATAGAAAAATAAGTTACCAATCACTAGAGGCAACCAAAAAAAAAATTTTTCATGGTTAATTCTTTTTTGCTTAAAGGTCAACCCAAACGGAATTTTTTTTGGTCTAAAAATCATAGTTCATACTTCACTTTGTATGGAAAAAATATTGAAAAAATTCTAATCTGATCAGAAACACACGTAATATGGGGGCAAAGTGGGCTTTTCCACACTTTCACAGCTGGGTTGATGACGTCACGCAGGGAAGTTGCCTGAGAAAAAACAGCGGATAACATGGAAAGCGAGTGCAGTCAGAGCTCCGGTTCAGATGTCGATTCGAGCGATATCAGCTGCTTAGATGGAAATATTTTTCGCCAAGAAGATGAAATAGACATAGAGGAGGATGATGACGGGCAAATTAACAGCGGCGGAATTCAGCCCTATCAATTTGAGCCGTACGGCTCCGATTCTGACAGTGACAATCACTCTGACACCGTGGAACTCGACGACGACAGGATTCGGAGAGGTCGTTTGTTGAATACAGATTGGTATGCAAACCTTATTATCGTCATCTATAAGACCAAATGTCCATATATTTCAAACTGTATTGAATGTAGAACGATTCTGTGATGTAACGAACGAGCACATCTGTGTTGTTATTGTTGTTACTGACCGAGGCAGCCTTTTCGAAGGGATAAACTCCGGGATTCGGCAGTATGGACAGTAAACTGTTGATAACTCTACTGATATACGTCCGACTTGAATTTTGTTTGTTTTCCCATAATCCCCATGAAATACCAATTTCAGAATTATATAGTTTGATAAAAAAACTTTGGACATTCATGGCGAAAAGTAAGCCGTGGTGAGTGGATCGGCATTCACGTTTGCTCAATTTTCGACAAATTACCTCAATTAAATTGAAATCGAATGATATTCCCACAATCTCAAATGTCAAGGGATTATGAAAGTATAATTATCACTTCTGTATCTACAGCCATTCACTCCAATTGGTGTTTTTTATTTATTTACTTATCAAACGTATATATATTTATGAAAGATCATTTTATTATTATTATTAAATAGTATATAATTTAGATAATTTATTTGCGTGAAGTTTGTGCCAACATTTGGCTAAAAACGCATACATAGAATGAATAAAATTGAACATACAAATACAGACATTAAGACACATTGGAACAAATGGTTAAACGTGTATATATGAAATAGAGACTCATCCAGTCTAACCTGTAGGTGCTCAAGCAACAAATGCCACGCGAGAGCGAGCAGGGCATGTACAGCCGTCCCCCTGCCTGAGGCCTCGCTTGCAGGCTAGGTTCGTTCAGCCGATGTCCGTGATAGATTCTCCTTGTCCGATTTCTTTGCCGTCACATTCTGATTGTTCTTACGTTTGATAGTTGGAATAGCTGTTCTCTTTAGTTTTGGTTTGTACCATTCAACTGCTACGCTGTAGATGTCATCGAATGATGTCTTTCTGTCAAAATGTGCCGAGCAAATTATACGAGTACTGGCTCGGGCCCTCTTTCCACACTCTCGTGTTGCTTACAAATTTCGTCCAATTTGCAGCGATTTTCTCGTCTTTGGGCCACAAATGAATACTAACACCGTCATCTGTAGTAAAACTGCAACCTCCCACTACACAACGTCGCGGCATATTTAACAAATCATGCCCCGATACTCCGAAAATCTCCAGAAATCAGCAGCTACATACGACTGTGGTATACGGCTTTAACATAGAGAATAAAAGACGGCTTCCCTCCGTGACGTCACAGCTGGAATTGATAGGAGAGCGATTTTCACCTTTCAAACGGCAATATCTCGCCAACCAGACTGCACAAAATTATGAAAAAAATATCATTATTTTCAGAATCGAAAGGACTATTTTTTTATATTTTTGACCTCAGAGCATTTGGGTTGACCTTTAAACACCTTATCACTATCATTATCAATTAGAAACAAATTAAACTGATCAGGACTCCATGTACGGGAAGATTTTTTTTCATATTTATAAACATTACAAAACACAAAAGCAGCATTATTATTTCTTATTATTGGCAGTTCAGGTTACTATTGAGAGGAGACCGGTAAACATCATTATTGGCAGTTTAGGTTACTATTGAGAGGAGACAGGTAAACATCATTATTGGCAGTTCAGGTTACTATTGAGAGGAGACAAGTAAACATCATTTTTACCAGTCACCTGAGGCAGGTAATTTATTTAAGACATTCCCACCTGTGAAGTACTTTAAATATTACATGTATAAGCATTACGCATATGGAGTGAAACCTGTGAAAACCGACCATCCTGGAGACCACATAATAGTGTCTATTTTGACAGGGTTGTAATTTATCAAAGTACTTTAAATTGAAGTATTGATCGCATGTATAATGTCAATATTTAGAGGTTGGTCAGTTTACCCAGGTGTCGGTATCCACAGGTTTCATTGTACATGCAAATTGATGAAAATCTGTTCAGGAATGTCTCCATTTTTCTGTAGATGACCAGTTCAAGATGATATTTCAAACTAATCAAATGTAGAAACGGCATATTGGTCACGCAAGATGAAGTGACGTGAATTTAGAGGATTTCCAATTATGGGAAATGAGCAAGTTGTCGGCCAGTTCCATTGCTAACATATCAAGTCACATTGATAAGTGGTATCTAGCCTTACATGAGCTATGTCCCATAGAAACTGTCCTCGGGGGAAAAATTTATTAAGTTTCTTCAGGGCTCTCAATCTTACCAAACTTTTCTGTCTGCTAAATTTCTTGATTTTGGCGACATCTTCGGCGGAGAACATTGGAGCGACTTCTTTACTCAACAACTGAACATTGTTAGCTATCATTATAGTTCTGGAAAAAACAAGTTTAATAAATATGATATAACATGAGCATTTCTCTTTGGGCCGATTCAAATTTGCTTTTGTGGAGAAATTGCGAAGAAAGTCGGCACTGGATTTTTCGGCGTCTGGTTCTCTAAGACTGATGGAATTGGTGATAATTTTTTTTACTATAGATGTATTGAACCAGAAAATTACTTCAAATACAAGTTGCAAGAGGCACATCTACATGATATTAAGGCAACACTGCACACATTTCATCATCCAGACTCTATCACTTGGACAAGCATGACAGACTGACTGACAGACAAATGTGGAAATGACAATAACTTATAAATGATTGTCTATTTTCATACCTGAAAGTACCCGTAGTGAATCCATTTTTTTTACCAGGTAAACATCTGAAGTTTCCAATCACCTGGACACGATCTCCCGGCTAGAACGAAAGACATCCAGTTATATAATGAAAAAATACCCAGTAATATAATGAACGGAATTACTTGTAATTCACTGCAAGTTATCACTTTTATTGCGATTGTTCTACAAATTGATCTACTTGAAGCAATGTCCCAGCTTAGGGTCCCAGTTAGTTGCCTCTTAAATAAACTGAGGCCCTTGTATTCTTACCATGACATTGTGTGTGCACAATGACACCCAGGTCAATACCCTAGGGACCCATGGGATCAGACAGATGGAAGTTGCGATCATATTATACACCCTCATCTTATGATAGGCATATAAAAAGGATGTAGTGTTGAAATATTTTGTTCCCTGAAGACGATAAATTAATTTTCAGTAATACAGGATTAAGAAGATCCCATATAACTTGATCATACAATGAAAATTCCCACTCCAGAGAAGGAAAATATATCCCGATCGAGCCGCCAGGCGAGTTTTGGGAGCATTATCATCCTCGACAGTGCAATGTTTCATCCCTTGATGAAGTTAATATGGGATTCTTTAATCAATACTTTGGTAAAAATATCAATGACACTCCGAGAGTAACATTGCTGAAGCGCATCATGCCTGCAGCTTGGTCAACCTGCTTCGCACATGCTCATCTCATATACATATGTGGGATGATGTATCCCAGCCACTTTACCACACGAGTTTTACAATGTATCAAATACAGTGTTTGAATAGGACTTGAATTTCTCGTTGCCCAATGTTATTCAAGTAAGAAAGCTGCAAAAATAAAGTTGCCTAAAAAAAATTTAAGTTGCCCCGGGCAACTGGGCAAAGGGGTATTTCACACCCTTATATAGGAACATCTTATTCCAGATTTGAAACTTTCTTTGTCTTCAACATTGCACATACCGTCTCTTCAGACAAACAACACTTACCTTACACGAGTCGACGAGATCATCATCCACCACGATATCCACGGACCTGGGTAACTGTCCTGCTGGAGCTTTCTCTGGCATCTCCTGTTAGAAGAGAGGGAGTTATTACGAGACATATACATGAAGACATGCAATCTGATTAGAAACAGATGCAGAAACCGATTCTCTCACTGCACCTGACCATCTCCTTAACAGGTCTGTTCCTACACATAATTCTGCAGAAGTCCTGAAAAATTGCAGACTCGTAAATAGTTATTCACAGCCCACAAGACTCGCTTCTCTCACTACCACAAAGGTAGGACTGTCAGAATTGGGTCAAGTTGACAACCAATGCACAGAATGAAATATCATCACATGGTGTTGTTTTTATCACCTTCATCGGACCTTGAACCATATAGCTCCTTCCTGGGTAACTTAGTTCGAATATTTTTTGGATAAATACAGTAAATTTCAATTATAGATAACTCTTCATCATGGTAATATTTATGTCATATTTTTCCCTGCAACAAGGCAATTCTAATTTTTGTATCACTTTTCAGTTTTTCTTTTTTCTTCTGCACATGTGTAGTTTTGATCTCCTGCCCGGAGACTGTTCTCATTTGATGCCCCTTACAGCATTCACAACAGGCCTCGCACAAGCCATGCAATTCCAGGCGCTAAGAGTAATGGAATTTCGTTGAAAGGACATGGAAAGTCAGAGGAAATATATGTACAGAGTCCGGGAAAATGAGTGGAAAAAGCTAAGTTATTCTCTGAAGTTCAGCGAAATTTATTGCGGAATAAAAATCCAAACAGCCGTGAAACGTGTTTGCTGGTGACCCTTCGCCAGATTGGAACGAGGTCAGACAGCTCATTTACATATTTTGTGTAGTCCATTGGTTGAACTAAACTCGTGACTGTTTCCCGCTGAATTAATATTCATATTCTGTGACGTGTATTGGTCGAGGTCATAATGTCGACAGCTGATTGGCTCACGCTCTTGACATCTGTACTAATTTACGTATCAGAACAGTCGCCATTTGAACTGGTCAAATTGCAGTCGCCATTGTTCGTTGGTTTGGAATTTAGCTTTGGGCTAATTTTGCCGATGCCGGGAAAATGCAAATTTAGTGAACATTGGCTGAGACTGGATGATTATAACTGTGGTTGTCCCGTCACGGTGAGAGGACAGCAACGTACATGGTGTGTCAAACAAATGTGGATCTGTCCAATATCGGCGATGGTCCTTTACGGAGCCATACAAAAATTACAGGATACACAAACTTTACACACATATTCTTGAGGTTGTTCTATAACTATATGGCACTTTATGAATTATTATTACGAATATGAATTTTAATATTTTTGAACATTTTTCAATCTTTGGTAAGCTACCTTACAACAAAAGTTATGATTCATATATAGTGCAAGATCACAAAGATGATCTTCACTTTAGATAGGGAATCGTCCTCCATGCGTTTTTGATACACACAGCTGGTGGGGCTAATTTTTGTCTAAAAAGCACCAAATTGACCATTTGAATAGATAAAGATAAAGAATAATCAAGACCTACAGACAAACACAACCAGACTTAAAGTGGTTCAAACCTGCCGTATTTTGCACTTTTCGGTGCATTTACAGTCGACATTTTCTCTCCAAAATTCTCGTTGCAAAATTATGACACCTTTAACCAAAATCATATTTAGACTTATTTGTTGGTCAAAATAGCTAAAATTGGTTTTGGTTAAAGGTGTCCTATTTTTGTAACAAGAGAAAATCCGCACCGAAAAGTGCCTAAAAATACGAAAATAAGCCAACTTACCAACTTTAGTGAGCCATAAATCCGTGTTCGTGCATCTGCAGTCCTTCATTATTTCGGGTCTTATAATTCAGCATGAAGGCTGTACAAAATGGTCCATTTCATATCCCTTTGATAAAAGTGAAAGTTTGGCCCTTCAAACCGAACAGCTTGAGGACGATTCCCTATGTCAAGCGAACACCACCATTCTTCCCAAATATGGGACTAATAAACTCCTCTGATGCAAGTAAACCCGACATCAGTACTTTAAGTACTTTGATTCTTATTGTATAGACTGTTTTGTTTGTATGTTTAGGAATATAGATCAAAATTTGAAATGGTCAAAAAATGTACGAACCTGAATGGTGAATGTTTGATGATCCTTGTACACAGATAACCCATACTCCGTCTCTAACAAATTACCATCCTCATCCTACAACAGAAAAAAACATAGAACATATTCACTATTATTAGGATCTTACATGAGTGGCTATTTAATAATTGTCATGGAGGTGAGAGCAATGCCCTACTCTAGCTCTTCAGTGGAAGATGCCATCACATATAAGGACCTCCTGATGGGTATTGACAGTTGTTCCTAGGTTCCTGCATGTTATCCAATTATTGCATCGTAAGCTGTGGCCAGTTTAATAATTGCCTTCGATTGGTCATATCAGTAGGTCATGTGGTTGGTTGGTTGTTTGAAGTTTAAGGTCGCACCTAACCTTATTGGTCACACGGTGACGATGACCCAAACAAACTTACCCTACCAAAACCCTAACCAAAACTGCAACAAATTTTGAATTTTGAAAATTAGGCTCTACAGACACTGGTGATCACAATGGATCATCAGAGAGCCTAATTTTCTTGGCACTTTAATTTACCTTCTGTGCCAGACAAGCCATGCTGCCCTAAGCTGGAGGGCCAGTTGGTCACATGGTTTGAGATGCGGGACATACAGTAATTCCCCTAATAATTCAATCACAGGAACTTCACTTTTCGAACACAGAGAAAAAGTAACATTCCCATTCTTCATTCAAATTAAAGAAATGCATTATAATGACAAAATGTGACACTTTGTAGTTGGTACAATGAAGAATATTGCCAGATATAAGCCATTTTTGCTGCACTTCTGGTGATCAAATTATTAGGGGAATTACCGTACTAAAAAATAATGCTCGAAATACACATTCAGTGTGGTATTTCAGCCAGAGGAACATTGGGTGCATGCCTTTTGAGCAGCGAGAATGCTACTTAATATGAAAAGGCAGGACACGAGTTGAGTATGTTTTTTAAGTTGCATGAAATCCACCTTAGAATCAAAAGAACATGCTCGATATTGAATGGCCATTCGGCTCTCTCGTTTCAAGGAACACTCCAACTTCTCCGGCTTCTGAAAAAACAGGGCCAACATTGGATCAAGTTTTGCAGTGTTCACCTATTTATTGTACTGAAGCCAACTGGGTACATGAATAACAGTTTACCACTAACTTCCAGTCCTGGCACACCCCTTCACCGAGATAAATTTCACTGAAATCAGGTTTTTGTTGATAAATAGTAGGACAATCTGCTGGAGGGACATAATCCAGTCAATATTGGCTCATCTCCCTTTATCTGCAGTACAGACTGTTTATTGTCTGATCTGTATACTTATGTACCTTAGTAGGGTAGGCCGCGCTGGAGGGGAAGGGGTCGAGTGATGTCATGTCTGTGTAACGCCTCTCCGTTGTCTTCTTCGTGGCAGGGCAGTAATGTACACTTCTTACCACTTTAGGTCTGACGAGAGAACCTGTAAGCAGAATGGCAAAAAATCTTCGATCACACAAATTATCTCGCAAAAAATGAGGATATGTTTAAACAAACAATTGTCCATTTTGTAATGTCAAATTTTTCCTTTGATTTATCACCCAACTATTCTCTTATGCAGCTCATGGTCAATTACTAGAGAGAGAGAGAGAGAGAATTAAGATTTAACGTCGTGTTCATGGTCAATTACTATGTATGAATTTATGTTATTATTCTCTTGACTTGCAGTTTCTCCTTTTTTGCGATAAGTATTTATGAAATTGATGGTCATTCGCATATTCGTCAATCCAGGGGAGACAACGCTTTTCCATGAATCCCTCGTGAATGCTTCGGATCTGCGAGTGACCGAGGTCTCGAGTGGGACCCGAACTGCCAACCCCTGAATTACGAGTTCAATGCTCTACCAATCGACTTCTAAAGCAGCGGTCTGTTCATCTCACAGGGGCATCAGTTCCATGAAGCAAATATAAAGTAGCATCGGTATGACAAGAATTAAATTAAACTTACATTTGGTGACGATACCCTCTACACAGACCAGATTGCCAAGGAAGCGAGATGTCAAACTTCTTGGTGTGACATGTTTTGACCCAAAACTGTGAAATGAAGTTTTTTTGATTACATGATTGCAACAGAAGACAAATGTAAATTTAGTTCCAGTACTTTCATCTTTGATTAAATTCTGCATTTATAATACTAACAAGTCACAGTAAAAGATCCAAATTCAATCCATAGATTTTTTCCCCCAATCAAAACTTATCGCATTCACATGTTGAATTTATAATAACGATGTGAAAACGTTCTTGCAAATCTTCAATAGAAAAAAGCCTAATTCATGTTACAATGTGTTTATTTATATTTTGCCATGCTTACCTCCCTTCAAATCCAATGAAGAACTCTTCATGTTGTTTACTGTAAACAGGGTCGGCAGATGCGACAAACTCTTTCAGGGCACGTTGGAATGCCACCATCTCTTCAAAACCCTCGTTCAATAAGCTGAAATATAAATATAAGGAAATCATCCTTACTTGAGTTGATTTGAGTACTCTCAGTCAATAAATGCCTATAATGTTGGCTTTTTATTGAGCTATCTACCAAAATTGTTGTCATACCTATTTCCTGTAAATTTGAGTGACATATTAAAAAGAAATATATATATTTTCCTGTGGTTCCATCTGAAACCAAACTTTCTGGAAAAATCATCTTTTCTTGTTTTCTGAGGAACTAAACCTCCATATTTGGGAAAGTGACAGGTCATTTTAATGAAACATGTGGACTTGATAATCGAAATGGATCAAACATAGAGTCCAGCCCATTTCAATTTTTGTTTTACCTATGTCCGTAGTAACACATAATAACCCATACGTCTTTGTGAAATGAACATCAGAGATGACTCGTCAAGAGGAGAAATATCTACTGGAAAGAGGGTTGACACTGAAATGGAAGTGTTTTATCAAAAGTTTATGAGATTACCATGCTGTTCTCTTGGCGTTTTTCTTTCTCACGTCATTAATATTGACGACAAGGCGTATTTCATTGTTACTGATCATGTCCCGGACTTTCTGCTGGTAGATCCCCTGGTCTTCCTGCAAAGATAAATCAATATTTTATATTATTCAGGGAAATTCTTTTATAGCCCCACTGGTTAACTGTACTAATTGAAATCTCATTTTATTTCATTTTTTTAGCCATTTGGCTACTTCCCACTCATAGCCTGGGAAATGACCCCCTCTCTAGAAATCTTGACACCATCCATGGTGCTCAGTCAGACAAGGCCTGCTCTCTATGAAAGCATTTGTTTACTTCGGCATTTTCTCTTTTCTTTTTTACCTGTCCTACCTCAGCTTTTTATGCAGCTGTTGACTAATTTTTCATCACTGCAGTGTGGCGAGTACAAGTCAGTAAAGTGTGGATCACAGGGTTCATGCACCTTCATTCAATGACAATTCCAGGAGTTTTGCAGGAGTTTTCCAAGCTGATAATGGTAATTTTTCAGGAATTTTCTTGCACTATTACACAATTTTCGAGACTATTATTAACATGGTGCTAATAGGAAAGAGATATTGGTAATCGTTGGAACTACAAAATGTTATTTTCCAGGAATGTCCAGGAATTAAAACCTAATTTTTTAAGCACTAATTTTTTTTACGTTCAAGCACTTTCCAGGACAAAATTCGAATTTCAGAAATTTCCAGGAGGCGTGTGAACCCTGGGGTCAAGGATTCAGTCCAATCCCCACAAACAAGATCTCTGCTTTTCTCTTTGTTAC
This sequence comes from Hanleya hanleyi, assembly GCA_036873755.1. Lineage (NCBI taxonomy): Eukaryota > Metazoa > Mollusca > Polyplacophora > Lepidopleurida > Hanleyidae > Hanleya > Hanleya hanleyi. The sequence goes on along the minus strand of JAVTVY010044343.1, from coordinate 152,946 downwards.
TTCACAGTCTAGAACTGGCAATGTCTGCATTAAAAACTCAACACAGCTGATCAAAGTGCATCTTCGCATATCCAAGTTAAATACTGCTTGTGTTGCCCAGGCAGCCTTGGGTGAAGACCACACATTTTCTCATCAGAATAGGGTTTGGTGATGTCATAGCTCTATAAATATTCTGTGTTCCATGCCCTGTATGACCTCTTCAAACTTGATTGGTTACTCCAAGGAAATGAACATTTCTCATTTGAAAAGCAATACAACCACCAATTGCCATATTTGAAGAGAAAACAAAATACTTCCCACACAGTGTTGGCAGGGTCTAGCCCTTGTTGGCGTGACCAGGGGATGCTCACGCCATTGGGTCGGAGAAACCAAGCTATAGCGCATGGCAAACAGCAAAATTCAACTCATAAAACTCGACCCAAATACATGAATAAATACGTACCTTATTCCACCAACTTATCCATATACACACACAATCTGCTCACGAAAGCACAGAGGGTAGAAAAAAACAAGTGACTCGGGATTGTTGTTGTTTCTCGGCACATAACAAAACGTCCTTCCTGCTCGCTTCGCGCCATCTTTCTTTCCTTTCCTTTGCGCGCACGAGGATTATCCAAAATGCAAACCGCGCACGTGTTCGGAAAGAAATTCGTCCACTGGCAAACAACACGTCGGCTGTTAGGAGGGCCATCGATTCTGTTGTTGCAGATTTGAATTTGAATTATTCACTCAAAACGGAACAAAGAAATATTTTGAAGTAGGCGTGTGCCAAGAAGCAACAGAATTGATGGCCCTCCTAACAGCCGATCTGTTGTTGGCCAGTGGACGAATTTCTTTCCGAACACGTGCGCGGTTTGCATTTTGGATAATCCTCGTGCGCGCAAAGGAAAGGAAAGGAAAGAAAGATGGCGCGAAGCGAGCAGGACGGACGTTTTGATATGTGCCGAGAAACAACAATCCCGACTCGCTTGTTTTTTTCTTTCTACCCTCTTGATTTCGTGAGCAGATTGTGTGTGTATATGGATAAGTTGGTGGAATAAGGTACGTATTTATTCATGTATTTGGGTCGAATTTCATGAGTTGAATTTTGCTGTTTGCCATGCGCTATAGCTTGGTTTCTCCGACCCAATGGCGTGAGCATCCCCTAGTCACGCCAACAAGGGCTAGGCAGGGTCATATTTTGATAGGTTATATGACCTCACATGCTTGAAGAGTTTACCCCATTCACTGGGTGAAGGTAAATAACGGAAATTGAAACATGAAGTGGGGCAGTTTATTTAACTTATTCATTCTTGCAGTATACGTAGTTATCATTTGGCATTCACATATCTCAAAATTATCTCTTGATTAATCGATAGGTGATCTAGTCCTGTTTTGAGAGACTTGTGCTATCACCTACTTAGTCCATGGAGCCTACTATAGATGGAGAGATCACTCCAGGACATCAATGGTCAAAATTTGGCCGCCGACAGTGATAAAACTAAGCCCCTTGATTATTTTATGACCGCTTATCTTACCACATGGTGGGCTGACTGACCAGGCTATGAGGGACTCTCAGCTGATTCCGCTATGTTCCGTGGTGGTATGAGCATGCATGTTTTAGGGAGTTAGAAGAAAACTTGATAATATCTGTAAACTGTGCTAAAAAGGCGATGTTCGCTCATGTGAGCCCCCAAATCGAATGTCGGAATGTGTACAGCAGCCAGCCGTCTCACCAATGTGCCCATTTATATTATCTGGAAGTCTCTGGAAAATAATTTATTTTACGAGAAAAATTCACTCAGCTTGAATATATATGTTCATTCATCCATATATCTGGATCTAGTGGACCGATTTCAATGTTTTTTGCACCAAAAGGCAGCATTTTCCGAGCCTGATTTCCTGGCTACCATGATTTCCAACTAGTCATTATTTACAGATTGGTCGGTTTACGGTTGGTTGTCGTTTATCCCTGCCCAGATTACTGTAACCCATGTTGAAAGATATACCACAGTTTTACGACATCAAAGTCTAAATTTTCTGAAAACTACCGAATATTTTGGATGGTCACATTTACTCAATGTTAAATTTTTTAAGCAAATTTCTTGAGTGCTGAGTCCTGTTAAGTTTTTCAAAATCCAGTTCTGGAGGTCACCTCGTATTTAAAGTATGGTTTTCCATTACTCTTCCAACTATGAAAATTTATTGTTTATAATCAACGAGGAGTCAACTTTATGGAGCAGACGAAGATAAAATATGCGGCCTGGTCTCATCGCAGCGTCAGTCGCACTGACATCTCACGAGTGAAGTTGTACCGTAGACCAGTCAATGTACTTTACAAAAATACAACCCGATCATGATTGCAGGTCTTGGTTTGTGCAAGTCATGTGAAATTTAGACGTTTAGTCTTGATGTATTTTCAATCTTTGACATCGCTGGACATTTCACTTTTTACTTCGTGCTTGATGGATACTGAATGGACCGAACGTCGGCATCACGGTCCAGATTTAGCCGGGAAATATGGTCGACTGACTGCAGGCAAGTGGCTCTGCAAAGCGCAAGACTGTCGGCTGTCAACCCTATTACGGTAATGGAAACTTCTACTGACCCGGTGTTGTAAGCCCACAAGCCTTCCCGATGAATCGAATTGGAAGAGTTCACTTTCAAAATAGGGAAGTAAGGCACAAAAGTTTTCAACTAACAACGCGAGGGCAGATTTTTCTTTCGTTTTGTATTTCATTTCTGAAACTTGCAACTCTGGCGGACAAATTGACGACCTACGCGATTTAAAGATGACAACAACAACTACAGAGGGTCTGTTTGAAGTTGAAGAAAAAAATAACTTTTACGGCGACAGATGACCGATAAAAACTTTTGGGCGGCAGTCCCTGTTGTCAAACTTTAGTGATAGTCTGGAAACCCTCGGCAGTACGAATGCAGACTGCCACACAATAAACGTTTGAGGGTTCCGGAAATAATGTATGCAAGCAATTGTGTCTGCCGCTACGCGGCGCTCTGATCAGTATACTCGAAGGCGTTAACAACACCACCACCACACGTGGTGGCACGCTCCCGGTGCCTGTTAGTGTCGTTTTTACGGTAAGATCGTCATTCGATTGCGTTTATTTTGTAATTTGGGGCTGTCAAATTAACTTTGACCATGTCTGGCGAATTGAGTTTTCCACGAAAAATTGAGTATTTGTCCAGTAAAACGAAAGCAATTGAGTTTCTTGCCATACGAATTGAGTTTTCAAAAAAATTTTACCACCGGTATTCGGTGGTAAAAAGCGACTTGTATGAATCCCTGAGAGGGTGGTAGATGAGACTGATAAGAAGTTATTCCTCCATCTATAGTAGGCTCCATGCTTAGTCCCATCTTCACCAGCCAAGTCAACTACATCGCAAAGCTCTCTACGCTGCCTTGACATTCTTGGCTGGTGGCAGAGGAATACTGCTCTGCGCCACCTAGTGGAAGTTTTAACGAAGAGAGACTTTTTGCCTCCAGGAGTTGTTCCCCTTCAATTTCAAGTCTACCACACACGTAAGGCGATTCGATATCGTTCAACCTTGCAGCGCGTCCCAAAATCTGATTCAATTGATCAGAAACACCGAAAGTGAACGTGAAAATGATTCTCCTATTTTTTTCGGCAGAATGTCCCCGCACATTCGACACAGCTCGTTCTTAGTGGGGGCACCATCTTGGGAAACCAACTGCACGTAACGCGCATTCTGATTGGATGCAGCAAGCCGTCTCTGCATCCCACTCATCAATGAGGATTCACGTTCAAACTTTACTAGAGAAGTATGCCAAGGCGATGTACAGAGCAACGTGATGTACGTCGACTTGGCTGGCGAAGATGGCTTAGTCCAAGTGAGACTTGAAATTTCAAGAAATAATTTTCCTAATAATTTTCAAGAACATCTGACAAAAAGTTCTTTTATCTTATCAGGGAAAGGGCACACAGGACATAATTATGGAATTCCAGATTTTTAAACATTTCATTTTCCAGGAAGACTACTTGAATAAAACCGATAAATTTCCCAGGAAAAATGGGGCTTGAATAGTAGATCATGATCAGGTCACTTTCACCGAACACACGTGTCCACATCATTTTTGATTGCTAACTATGCTGTTGTTGTTGTTGAGTTGATTACATTGTCGATATATTTTTAGGTCGGATGGAAGAAACACCATTTCCACCAATCAGCTTAAAATGAAACACTTACATCGTCATCCAGAAAGTCTAAATAATCTCTCTGGATTTCCCGTAATCTCTGGTCGATTTCTTCATTCATCTTGTATATTTTATGAACAACATACGTTAGAAGAAATATCTGCAACAAATGCTTTTACCCGGCAACAAAGCCCTATTTCCCGCGAAAAACTGATCATGTGACAAAACGGCGGGTATTTAAGTCACGTGATACGATCAATCGGAATATTCCGTGTATTTTCGCCTAAGTTTGGAAGTTTCATCTCTGCTGTAATAACACGCCATGATGGAACTATTTCTTCAATCAGACGTATGATTGGAGCAAACGAAAGCGAATTATTTGATAAAAGTAGGAAAGAATAACCGATAGATGATTTTTCAAAGAAATATGAAAAATTGAAGATTCTAGTTTCATTTTTTAGAAGATGCCAAGACCGTGTTACAGGCTGGTTTGGCACAAAATTATGAATGCGGTTTACGAGGTCAAACAACTGTAAAACGGAAACGACCGAGTTGTTTCGTGTACCAACACAGTTGCGTCCCTTTGACTAGGAAACACGTGTGTGATGAAAAACTGTCATTCGGTTTTCTTGCAAGGTAATGGTAACAATGAACTATAGTTTAGTCCCATTACGTTCCAGGTTAAACAGGTTCAGTTCGCCCCTGAAAAACTGACCTTCTTGTACTTTAACCTGGAACTACACACTGATGTTGTTGATTACCACTCCTCCCACTTCACGTGAAATGTATCAAACCACTCTCCAATCCAATTGATTTTTGAGAACGCAAACTGTCTTCTGAGACGAGCACTTTTCAACCGTCTGAGCTGGTCACGTGGGTATCGTCGTTTGATTGTGTCCTGAAAAGAACACAGGCTCGCGACTGTCACAATTTTTTCATAAATTAATCGACACTTACTAAGTTAGCGAAACACAATAAAAGTTAGTTATGATATTATCCAGTAATAACACAACTGAGCATTTAATGCGGGATATGCTTACCACGAACATCCACCTTTGGCGGAAGTGACGTCATTTAGTTCGTTTTAACCTAATGGAGGAGAAAGGAGAAGAGAGGATCAGACTCTTTGTGGGCCATGGAAAAGCGTTTGTATGGAACGCAACTGGTAAATCTATTCGTGTATATTATGGTTATCAATTGCTGACACAGTGGCAATAGTTAAAGAACATACCCACGAAATTGTCCTGTTGTTCAAGTTGTTGTTGCAACAGCCAACACCAGCAAATTCCCATGTCAAGGAATAGTCCAACAAGCTGAACTACTAACATTTAGTGTCAAACAGCTGCTGCTATTTATTTTTGTTTGTAGATCAACTATGAAAACTGAACACTAATATACTTTATTTATATCAAAAGACGATGCTAAAGCAAATGTATTTTGGCTAAAGCAAACTTCATTTGCCAAGGCCATTTTGTGAATTGCAAGGGCTAGATGAGGTCGTGCAACCCTCTGGTTATCTATTGCTTCTGATTTTCAAACAGCATATTTTTGGACCTAGAAGCTGACAGGCATTCTGATTTGAGGCGAGTGGTCTAGCTTAAAGCGCAGGACACCTCGCCTCAAACCATTGTGCCTGGAAGCAGAAAAAACATCTTTAATTCGACTGAGGCTAAATACCATGTCACGGATATGTTATTTATCCCAAGAGCGGAGAATATAGCTAGTGAAATTTGTAGAATGTTATCAGAATTTCTCTATGCCTGAAGGTAAGTTTTGCCATCTGGATAATTAGAAAAAATACAGTACGCATTTTTCCTTATAAATCAGCCCAGCCACAGCAGTCGATCAGAAATTAGCCATCTTTATGACGGAAGACTACCAATACAATTTCCATGTAGAACTCTTTGCCTTTTATCAAGTTTGATAATACCGTAATCTTGAAGGACAACAATTACATGGGTTGCCCTAAATATTTACCTGAAGGTATGCAAAATTTTATTGAAACTAAGGCTGGTTAAATTTTTTTTCCTGTTTAGCATCACCGCCCGCCCCCGAAATTTCGTCCGCCCCCAAAACATTTTTTTTTTTGCCTAAAAGTCCGTTTTCGACTCAAATGTCCGTTTCCGAGGCCCAAGTCCGCATTTTGTAGATAACCGAGCATGCTGAGTTGTGAAGCGTGGGCGCTTCAAAGTTGTGAAAATGCCATTGAAAATCTACAATTATGAAGGCAAACAGCAGAGCAGGACGATGGATGCCACCTACTTTATTCAGAGCAGAAATTCAACTATTCAGGCAAGGTTTATTGATGATTTTATTCACACAAGCCACTAAAAAAAAAAAAAAAAAAAAAAAACAAATCGGCCCTCCCTACCCAGATTTATATAAAATCAAAGTACTTAAAGTACTGATGTCGGGTTTACTTGCATCAGAGGAGTTTATTAGTCCCATATTTGGGAAGAATGGTGGTGTTCGCTTGACATAGGGAATCGTCCTCAAGCTGTTCGGTTTGAAGGGCCAAACTTTCACTTTTATCAAAGGGATATGAAATGGACCATTTTGTACAGCCTTCATGCTGAATTATAAGACCCGAAATAATGAAGGACTGCAGATGCACGAACACGGATTTATGGCTCACTAAATTTGGTAAGTTGGCTTATTTTCGTATTTTTAGGCACTTTTCGGTGCGGATTTTCTCTTGTTACAAAAATAGGACACCTTTAACCAAAACCAATTTTAGCTATTTTGACCAACAAATAAGTCTAAATATGATTTTGGTTAAAGGTGTCATAATTTTGCAACGAGAATTTTGGAGAGAAAATGTCGACTGTAAATGCACCGAAAAGTGCAAAATACGGCAGGTTTGAACCACTGTAAGTCTGGTTGTGTTTGTCTGTAGGTCTTGATTATTCTTTATCTTTATCTATTCAAATGGTCAATTTGGTGCTTTTTAGACAAAAATTAGCCCCACCAGCTGTGTGTATCAAAAACGCATTGAGGACGATTCCCTATCTAAAGTGAAGATCATCTTTGTGATCTTGCACTATATATGAATCATAACTTTTGTTGTAAGGTAGCTTACCAAAGATTGAAAAATGTTCAAAAATATTAAAATTCATATTCGTAATAATAATTCATAAAGTGCCATATAGTTATAGAACAACCTCAAGAATATGTGTGTAAAGTTTGTGTATCCTGTAATTTTTGTATGGCTCCGTAAAGGACCATCGCCGATATTGGACAGATCCACATTTGTTTGACACACCGTGTACGTTGCTGTCCTCTCACCGTGACGGGACAACCACAGTTATAATCATCCAGTCTCAGCCAATGTTCACTAAATTTGCATTTTCCCGGCATCGGCAAAATTAGCCCAAAGCTAAATTCCAAACCAACGAACAATGGCGACTGCAATTTGACCAGTTCAAATGGCGACTGTTCTGATACGTAAATTAGTACAGATGTCAAGAGCGTGAGCCAATCAGCTGTCGACATTATGACCTCGACCAATACACGTCACAGAATATGAATATTAATTCAGCGGGAAACAGTCACGAGTTTAGTTCAACCAATGGACTACACAAAATATGTAAATGAGCTGTCTGACCTCGTTCCAATCTGGCGAAGGGTCACCAGCAAACACGTTTCACGGCTGTTTGGATTTTTATTCCGCAATAAATTTCGCTGAACTTCAGAGAATAACTTAGCTTTTTCCACTCATTTTCCCGGACTCTGTACATATATTTCCTCTGACTTTCCATGTCCTTTCAACGAAATTCCATTACTCTTAGCGCCTGGAATTGCATGGCTTGTGCGAGGCCTGTTGTGAATGCTGTAAGGGGCATCAAATGAGAACAGTCTCCGGGCAGGAGATCAAAGAAAAACTGAAAAGTGATACTAATGTAGGGTTTACCCTTGGTAAACCCAACAAAAATGATGCTAAACAGGAAAAAAAATTTAACCAGCCTAAAGCAAGAACATGCATATGGACATATGTGGTTCACTTACATCGACATTCCTCAATTCTCATGTGCTTTCATTGTAGATGTGTTCACATTACGGAAGGAGTATCGCATCATTGGTACATTGGTTGGATGCCTTCCTCGTCTTCCACAGCAGAATCATCAGCTAGGCCTTCCACTTCAACTGTTGGCAGAGGAGGCTACAGTGTTGGTAGACAAGGGTAAACTTCCTTTATTAGATTTTGTAACTTTTTTAGATTACATGTAGGTTCATCAAAAAAATTGATCCGTTTATCGTCACCTGTATGTTTGCCAGGAAAGTTCATCAGGTGGGCAGAATTTATTCAAATTTTTTATTTTCATTTTTAGATTGGCGCAAGGTTTCACACACAAAATATTTGCTATGAAATCATCCAATTAGTTTAGCCTGTTGTTTGAGATCGTTGGTTAATGAAAGGCATCGTCTTGACGATCCAGATTGGCTCCCCATACTTGTCACCACATGTAGCTTCAATAAACATGTGTTTAGACATGTCAAAAGGAGTTAGGGGCAGCAATAAAATATGAGATGGTGAGCTGTGCAGACAACTGAATAACACCTTAAGAATATTTCCTCTAACTTGACCCTCGCTCACCATGGCAAAATGTGTGTATATGATTTCCAATTTGATCTGAAAATAATCTATTAGTTTGAGGATTTGTTTCAAATCGAGATACAACCCATCATTGAAAATGTTTCATTTTTCGTCTCTGATATTACAATGCAGGTATTGGAGAATTTGTGGATGACAGTAAACCAGCAAAATTACCTCCCCCTGAACAAGTGGAGCTCTTCACACAGTTGAGGAAAAAACAGTATGAGGAACAGGTAATATAAACTTTTTAATAATATACAGTAAATCCTCCAATAATTCAGTCACAGGAAGTGGAATTTTCCATCATAAAATCTGGGGTGATCAAATTTGTTAGAACAGGAAGTTGACAAACTGGTCAAGAGAATACAGAAAAGCAATTTTTTTCTTTGTCTTTTTAATTATTTTCGAGGGTGACCAAATTCATAAGAACAACTGATTGAATTTTGTCCATAGAATTGGAGGTGATTGAATTTAAATGAGGTAATTGAAGCATTAGAGGATTTACTTCAAATTTATTTTATGAGGATGTAGTACAATGTACATAAGATTAACTTCAATTTTTGTCAAAGTTCTGGATTTTAGATTCGTTTCTCAAATCACACAGTTTCCATGCAAAATTGCCAGTTATTAACAGTGGGTCATCAACTGAAGATATTAAAAGTTTTGAAATGTGTAGGTTGTTTGAAATAACATCATGTTGATTGTTGATAGTAATTGTATATTAATTGCTATAACTTATTTCCAGGTTGTGCTGTATAGAGATGAACGCAGGGAAGAAATGCAGCGACTATTACCACAAATTATCGAAGGAAAGAAAGCGAAAAAGCGAAAGTTGATGGAAACGAATGTGAAATCTGGAGAGAGCAGCAGCCAAGATGATGAAAATGAAGCGCCATTTACCATCGACAGCATTCCAATCCCACAGATTTCGGAGGACCACACTATGGTTCAATTGTTCACTGGTGAGTTCAAGGGGCATCTTGAACGCCTTTTTTTTCCTCCAATCTTAATGGTACTTTCAAGGGCGGGAAAACACCCAACCTCCTGCTTAAGAATCCAGTGCAGTGTTGTGTTTGTAAAATTTGCGATTGTAAAACTGAACCGTGCGTTCGTGGGTTTTCCCCTCTACGCCATAGCAACGTAGTAAAGGTCAACTTCCGCTATTGGAGGCAGGGATGATAAATGAGCCTGCGAAATGGAGCATGCGCTATGGGGAGGATGGTGAATAGCATTTAACGTCGCTGTCAACAATGTTTCAGTCATATAGCAATGAATCAACTAAGCATCATCCAGCCAACTGCGCTCCTGTTGCCTCAAAGTAGCAAATCTCTGAAGCAACATGGAACCAGACACCCGCCAAGCACCCTATAAAACACTGAGGACAGCACACAAGGCATAGACCGGACGCTTACATTGGTGCAATAAAAGACAAATGCAATGACGGTGCTAGACACATCATCATCATGTTGGGCACACCGGTTCTTGCGAGATCACCGAAGTTAAGCAACGTTGAACTTGGTCAATACTTGGCTTAGCTTTGAAAAAATTGGAAGTATCTCCAACGAAATGTCGGCTCCACAGCAATAAAGAAGTTGTTATCCATAGAATAGCATTGTGTTAATACTTGGATGGGTGACTGGGTGCTGTACTGGCTGGGCTCATCAATGCCCAGGATAATGGAACTGTGGACACTTGTGTTCTAGCACATGTAGGCACCGTCATGATATGACTGAAATTTTTTTGAAAACGACGTTAAATCCTACTCACTCACTCACTCACTCACATCAAGTTCCTGTTGCTTCTCAGCAAAATGCATTGAAGCAACAGGAACCTGGGCCCACCCAACCACCCGCGGCATGAAGGAAGCCCAACCAGGATATGAACACTCAACCTTTCATTTACAAATTCAATGTTCCACCAACTTACCTAAAAGGGAAATTTATAGTACAAGCAATGGATGACTGTGTCAAAGAAAGATAGGGAGAGATAAGGTACTCTTGTTTCAAATCGGCATTACATGTAATTCGACTTGGGTAACAGAACCAGTGCTTTGCTAGAGGTATGATATGATAGGAGTCTTTCCAGCTCAGCTAGAGTGCAGCTCATTCTGTAGAAAAAGTTTTGTAAAATCTGCGGATTGTTTTGACTTGTTGATTTCATTAATTTTTTGGTGGCCCCATGCATGGGGCTTCCAGGGATTGACCTGGGGTGTTCGTGGGCACACAACCAGTCATACAAAGAATTAAGGGCCTCGGCTCCTCAAAGAGGTGATTAACTGGGGCACCTGTGGGGTTTGCGGGTGTAAAATGAAAAGGACCCCCACCTGTGGGTTCCCGGGGGTGAAAAGAATAGGACCCACACATCATAGTATGTCATATTCATTCACTCGCACAGTAATTTCTTGGTGACCAAATTTTATTGGCTGCATACTATGGCATGTGTTGGTCAATTACCAAATTCTAAGTGTTGATCAGTCCCTCGTCCCAATTATATCTGCACTAACCGAGTCAAATCAAAGGTTGACAGAGATTTGCCTGGGCCTGTTTGTACAGTATGAAAAGCTGGCATTACTGTCTGTTCCCGGAGTTGGTTTACGTCTGGAAATTTATGACCAATCCACATGTCTGTCGATAGGCATCGCAGCTTAAATACTACATGCTGGTAAAATATATGAAAAATCTTTAGAGTACATATCTAGCAATTAGTAACTGTCAGAGTAAATGGATATGAGCAAATGCCCATTAGTACAAGGGACCAACACTCAGGCCTGGAATAAGGGAGGTAACTATTGTTGCACTCCTCGCAATAGTCAAGCTTCAAGTGTATCGCATGTTTTCTGCCAGATTTTATTGACCATTTCCCTTATGGAGTTCCCAGCCGTGAGAAGAGTAGAACCTGATCTTCCCAGGCAGCTTGTTGTAAGAGATGTCTAACCTTGTTAATTGTATAACTGGTGGTCGCTTTGGAGCTGAAATATTGCCGAATGCAACATTAAAGATGTAATCAGCCTCAAGTTCGATGGATTTCGTAAACTCTCTCCCATGTGTTTTTCAGCAGCGAAGTTTGGTTAAGCATCATAGGTACTATATTTGATGATTGTGGGATGCTATATACAACGAGTACGAGTTTGTCAGAGAAATTTTGAAACTCTGCCCGTTTCAATGGGTTTTCTGTTTCGCCATTGGATATGTGCTGTTCATGGAGAGGAAAATGACGTCACTGCCTGATGTGTGAGTGATGTAGTGATGCTCACACAGCTGCAACCATGAGATAACAACATGTGCGGCTCGTGCCTAAGGTTTGATAAAGTGGCAGAGCATATGTAGGCAGAATGCGCCACACGTGTAAATGCTTGTTGACACAGCCGTCAAAAAATAAACTTTTATTTTTAAAGACAAATTTCTTCTATTTTCTCGTGAATGGTGGAAACAAGTTTAGTTGTTTATGGTCAAATGTGTTTTATTTTGTACCCATCATAACCTATATCACTTTCACAAAGTTTGGGAGAGATCCATTCCAGCCTAGATTTGAGGCTGAGTACATCTTTAAATACCAACTCACTCACTTTAATGATCAGTAGCAGCACCATCAAAGGGAGGTAATTAGGTTAATGTGAAGATATGTTGGATACTAGAGAAGATATAAACCATTTGAAGTCTTTAGAAGCACGTCATTTGAACTAATTCTTATCCCCTTTTCTCCCAGAAAATCCATGGCAGCAAGAAGACTCCAACAAAGATATTGAATGGTCATTCCCACGAACAGATGAGGAGATTTTACGTCACCGCGTCTTTACAGATTTGTGGGAGCGGGGTTACTTCCTAACTTCAGGAGGCAAATTTGGTGGAGATTTTCTCGTATACCCAGGTATGTGGAGAGCAGCCATGGTTTTTGTTCTCCGAATCTTGTTACAATATTGTGTTTCATTCCTGTGGATGGGCATCAAGACTGGTATGTCAGATCGTACTATATTCATATGTCTGTCGGTTACTTCAGATCATTTTGCTTCCTGGATTGGTGCTCAGCATTAAGAGGATAGATCAAGGACTGGTTGGCCTGGTGTCGGGATAAAGTCATGTCATGTCAAAGTCATGTCTGCCTGGGGCATGGTGCTTCAGTGAGGCAACACTTATGATATGACTGACAAATTGTTGAAAGTGACAACTACATCCCAGGTCGTGGTAAGAATGGTCCTTGGCATCTTGTTGTCATCTTCATTTTATCAAGCGAATTTCTATGTTCCCACTTCGAACTTCCCTTGATATATCTGACCCCTTCTATGTTCAAAGAACCCATAGACACGAGACGTCACTGACCTTGAAAACATTTGAAATTCAAAATGGGTCGCACAAGAGCGTTATTGATTGACTGATTTATATAGCAGGCTAATACAAACACCATATTAGGAGGAAGGATGCCACTAATAGAGGATGATGTCACTCTACTCACAATCGACATGTACGTTCTGATTGGTTCGTCTCTCGTTCGTAGGTGAAATCTAGACCTCAGATTTTGAACACTAAAGGGGGTGAGCAAGGCAGGTTCGAAGTGGGAACGTAGAAATAGACTGGATAAAATGAAGATGCTTGTTGTAAGAGGCGACTAACTGGGCACCTGTGGGGTTCCCGGTTGTGAAACCACCCGTGGGGTTACCGGGTGTAACAAGGAATAGGATGCTACACATGGGGTTTTCTGGCATGAGAAGGAAGAGGACTCAAATGTTGTGATATGACTGGAATATAGTTGAAAGTGATGTGAAATCATATTCACTCGCTCACCCTCCGAAACATCTTTCATTAAAATGAGAAATCTTTGACAACCTATTGAAACAAAAAACCTGCAGGCAAGTTAATGTGGAGAGTTTATCCGTTTTCACAATCTTGTGAATTCCAAATCTCTGGACTTGCCAGGCATTTCTGTCAATAGAGACTATAATTTGCAACTTCAGACACAACAAAACTGTTCAACTTCACACTTGCAAAAGCAACATGGCGTGTTTGTAAACCTCATATCATCCACAAACGGTAAACTATTATGAAATCCCCTGTAAAGTTTTGTGATCAAACTTTGTCTTTTGATGATAAAGATTTATACATTAATACTTTCGAAATAACCATCGGAATGTTCTGAAACTTCGCAGACATGATTAATATCACTTTTTGTCAAAATTAACAATGATTGGACTTCGTAAGCTTTCTGCGGTTTTGTAATCAGTTTCCATGTTAAAGTTTCGGAATTTTTCCTGTCCGCAGCTTCTCGACCTCACTCTATGTCTTCTAAACTAAACCACGCCCGACCCCCTAATATATTCTGAGTGCTTACATCATGCTACACTTATTGTACCCATCCACTACCCTCAGGAGCATGTCCTCATCCCAGGGCACTGAGCCCCACCTATCTCCTAAAGTAAACCTCGCCTGACCCCATACCCTTATAGGTTCCGAGAGCTCACACTTATTGTACTTAGATACTACTCTCGGGAGAATGTCCCCTCTCCTGGGGCTCTGAGCCCCACCCTCTATCTCCTAAATTCAGCCTCGCCCGACCCCAAAACGTCCTATGTTCTGGCAGATTCCATCATGCTATATGTACACTTACTATGCTTATTTGATCAGATTGGACTTCCACCTGAGGGTCGCAGGTGATTGGGTGGGCACGAACTCACCTGAGGGTCCTTGTGTATTTGACATAATGTTGTAGGGTTTATTTCTACCCATCAGTGGTTATGTTGAGACCAAGGCAGCCCAGTCAGAACCAACCCACATCTGTGTTTCAAATCAATGACCAAAGAAAACTTGTGGTACAGATATGAACATTGTTTTCAAAACAGATGTTGGGTGGTTTTTGCCTCTGCTGTCTTAGACTAAACAAAACCATTGATGGCTAGAATAAACACTGCTGCAAGGTGTCAAATAGACAAGGTCCCCAAGGTGAAAGACCATGATGATGCAATAAGCATAGTATTGAACCCACCTACTACCCTCGGAAGCATGTTACCACCCCTAGGGCACTGAACCCCATCCTTTATCTCCTAAACTAAGCCTTGCCCAGTCTCATTCCATCATATATTGTAGGAGCTTACATCATGCTTCACTTATTCAATGCATAGCCACACGCATACTTCTTACAGAACAGACAGAATCTGTTTTGATGTTCAAGGTTTAGATCAGGCTTTGATGCAATATAGAATTCTTGCTATAATAATTTCATAATTGTATTCACAGGAGATCCGGCCAGATACCATTCATTCTTCATCGCTGTCTGTATGGCCTACCACAAGAAGATGTCAGCCCTGGACATGGTCGCCATGGGCAGGCTGGGGTCAAATGTGAAAAAGACGGTGTTGATTTGTTCAGTGGATCCAGAGACAGACAAAATTGTGCACACGTCAATCCAGTGGACTGGAATCGGCTGACAAAGTAACGATGTTATCTTTGGCAAAACTTTCTCTCTGCATGCATGTTACACAATTGCTTGCTAAATTCTGGGGTGCATGCCAGGCCAACAGCAATGAACATGGGTGATGTTGACATAATCTGGTGATTGTCTCCCTTTAGTGTGATTTCAGTTATCTCCCATTTCTATGCTATAAGCAGGATATATGAAGATGTCTTCATCCTCCTCCAATCCCACAAGACATCAAACCAAAGCTGCACAGGCTTATCTACAATGCAACAGCAGACAGTGAAGGAGCTGGAAATGATAAGCTCAAAGATCACAAATCATACATTATCTGATTGCATGTTGCTATCATACGTAGAAAGTTCTGACAGATTCTATGCGGGATGAGGTGTGATCTGGGAAAATTAGGGTGTGTCCGAAATGGCTGCATCTGATTGGTCCTGTAGATCTGAATTTCGGGTAATCACATGCCTTGCACCAGACACATCTCAGGGGCGTCGCTAGAGGGGGTTGTCAGGTGTGAATGACCCCCCTCCCCACCCCGCTTGGAGGCGCCAAAAAAAAAAAAAAAAAACGAAAACAGAAAAAACAAAAACAAAACATAAAAAGCAAAAGGGTAATGCTAACAATCATGAAATGACATATGGATCGGAAAATGATATGATGTTAGTTTTACTCATTTTAACATGGTTAGCCTACGAGATATATCGGCCTAAAGCATTATTATTGTGTTTTCAAGATGACAAAGAGAATAAAATATAATACTGATATTTGACAAATGATGTGTTAATTTAATTGTTGGAAATAGCTCAGAATGCATCTCAGGCCATCTAAGGTCCCAGACCTGTATAATATAACCCTAAATTTGCATACATGATGTTCATATTTATGTCCGGGAAAACGCTTAGAATGCATCTCCGGTGATCTATGACCCCAGATGGGGCCTAGGTGGCCCCTGGACCCTCACATAAAGTCCTATGATGGTCGACCCCCCTTGCAAAATCCTTGCGATGCCCATGCACCTCCATGACCTCGATACTGAATGTGAAAGCAAGCGGCCCCATTGGGGCATTGCAAAAGAGAGACCACTTTTTCCCCAGCCAAGTAATGCAAATTTTATTTCTTTCAAATATATTTAGGCTGTGTGTAATATTGATCATCATCGGAAAAAAATAGCCTGTGCTATGAGTGCGAGAAAAGAATGTAGCGTATTCCCACAGCTGCGATCTGGTCTCATGCTGCATCCCACATTTTTGGCCGTCCTGTCTGGGTGTTTACCTTTGGATCTGGTTTCTTGGCAAAACACTGCCAAGAGATAATTTCATTGGCTCTTTCAAACAGGGCAAACATGTGACATAAAATGTGTTTTGGCAGTTAGAATTGCCCAAATACACTGTGGATTATGTCTATCTGCTAAGGGTAATTATTTTATGAATGCTTAATTCCCTTAGCTTGCTGAGATGCAAATCACAGTGCCTCGTGTGTCTCCCTGGATGGCAGTTGTGCTGAATAATTATCTGTTTGAGCAATAATGGTTCGATTTTTGGCCATGATTGGTTATGAAATCTATATTCGCTAGAATCATCATTGTTGTTGATAGTCGAGACACCTCTTTTTTAAAATAGGCAAATCGCATGCTTGATCAACTTGTTACAGAGACCAGTCTACAGTCCACGGTCTGATTTGTGGTGGCATTCGTGACTAAAGAGAAGACTGGTGAACAGAAAATCTCTCAAATAGTTTTGAATGATGAGACTGTCCTTATTGAAAACAGGCATATTTGTACGGGAAATTGCGGAATTTAGAAACGTTGTAGAAATTTGGCAACAGTTGCCGAAAAATGCTATGAGATTTCCGCCCCCCCCCCCCCATTTTTTGTCCCCCGCTACTTAGTAGGGGGGGGGGGGACTTAGAAACACCGGTGTCCGTAATTCCGTAAGATTTTCAAACTTGGGGTGTGACTTGACATTGGCGAGAGGACGGTTGGGATTGTTTTTCAGCAATGTGCATAATCCAATATGGCCGCCATCAGTCATTTTGGATTATAAGCAGTTGGATCTTAGATTTTCTTGTCCGGACAATAACTCGTGAACGATTTAACCGATCAACTTCAAACTTGAGGTGTGCATTGACATTGGTGAGAGGACGGTTGGGATTGTTTTTCAGCAATGTGCGTAATCTAATATGGCCGCCGTCAGCCATATTGGATTATAAGCAGTTGGATCTTAGATTTTCTTGTCCGGATAATAACTCGTGAACGATTTAACCGATCAACTTCAAACTTGGGGTGTCCCTTGACATTGGTGAGAGGACGGTTGGGATTGTTTTTCAGCAATGTGCATAATCTAATATGGCCGCCGTCAGCCATATTGGATTATAAGCAGTTGGATCTTGTCCGGACAATAACTCGAGAACGATTCAACCGATCTACTTCATATGTGGGGAGTGCCTTGACATTGTTGAGAGGAGGATTAGGATTGTTTTTCAAGGACGTGCTTAATCCAATATGGCCGCCATCAGCCATACTGGATTTCATTGGATTTTAAGCAGTTTGATCTTGTCCGGACAATAACTGGAGTACGATTCAACTGATCTACTTCAAACTTGGGGAGTGCCTTGACATCGGTGAGAGGATGGTTGGGATTGTTTTTCAGCAATGTGCATGATCCAATATGGCCGCCATCAGCCATATTGGATTATAAGCAGTTGGATCTTAGATTTTCTTGTCCGGACAATAACTCGTGAACGATGTAACCGATCAACTTCAAACTTGGGGTGTGCCTTGACATTGGTGAGAGGATGGTTGGGATTGTTTTTCAGCAATATGCGTAATCTAATATGGCCGCCGTCAGCCATATTGAATTATAGTCGGATCTTGTCCGGACAATAACTCGAGAACGATTCAACCGATCAACTTCATACCTGGGGAGTGCCTTGACATAATTGTTGAGAGGAGGATTAGGACTGTTTTTCAAGGACGTGCTTAATCCAATATGGCCACCATCAGCCATACTGGATTTCATTGGATTTTAAGCAGTTTGATCTTGTCCGGATAATAGCTGGAGTACGATTCAACTGATTCAAACTTGGGGAGTCCCTTGACCGTGGTGAGATCCCGGTTAGGATTGTGTTTCATGAACGAGCATAATCCAATTTGACTGCCATCTACCAGCGATATTGGATTATGTTGCATTTTGCATTTTGTCTGGACAACAACTCTAGAATAATTCAGCTGATCGACTTCAAACTTGCAGTTTGGTTTGACATCGGTGAGAGGACAGTTGTCATTGCTTTTCAGTTACCTGTGTTATCCAAGATGGCCACCATCAGTCATCTTAGATTTTCAGCATTTAGATCTTGTCTGGACAATAACTCTAGAACGATTCAACCAATCTACTTCAAACTTGGGGAGTGCATGGACATTGGTGAGAGGACAGTTGGTATTATGTTTTATGGATGTGCATAATCCAATATGGGTGCCATCCATAATATTAGATTATGTTAAGCTCATCAGCGATATCTCCATTTTCAAATCATACTCTTCAGCAATGATATGATATATCATCGACCAAAAAAAATCGACGATAGAGGTCCATGGCCCCCGCAGCAGCAGCGCCAGTTATGGTGGATGTAATCCACCATAACTGGTGCTGCTAGCGGGGGACATGGACCACTATGGTCGATTTTTTTTTTTTTTGCATCTATCTCCAGAAAGACAAAAATTGAGAGCTGATACTCCAGGACTTTGTAGATTATGATATTGGGGTCATTTTGAGCCTATTTGCATGACCCCCATCCCCGAGCAGAGGATCATGGGTAAATTAAAAATTACGATCATATGGGGCGATATTTTTGTCAGATTTCTTCAAAATTTGTGCTTTTCTGCATTGAAAAGTAGGTAAAACCTACTTTATTTCATATCAGATTATTATTTACTAATTTATCATGCAGTTGTGAAGAAAACATAAATAAAAAAATCGAAAAGTCTGACCGAAAAATGCCTTTTTTGAAAATGAGGTCACTGTGATGTCAGCATGGCGCCCATCTTGAATTGTTTTACATTTTCCAGTAGAGCTTGACTCAAATATCTAGTGTGGTAAGTTTTAGCCCTGTCCCCCTATATATTTTTGCCATAAAATTGGTCTATATCTTCCAGGTGTAAAGGCCATTTAAACAGTTGTCTGAAAATCATTTCCACTGTCTGAACAAAGGTCATTGCAATAGAAATGAGGT
The DNA here is from genome assembly GCA_036873755.1 of Hanleya hanleyi. Lineage (NCBI taxonomy): Eukaryota > Metazoa > Mollusca > Polyplacophora > Lepidopleurida > Hanleyidae > Hanleya > Hanleya hanleyi. Next base: position 133,563 of record JAVTVY010044343.1, on the reverse strand, counting down.
CGTTTGATAACATTTCAGAAAAGTCCTGCTGATCTAGAAATGGAAATTGACATGGGGAGATGTGGTTGTTTTGAAACCCCCATCGCCCTGCAAAACTTGGTTGTTTTAAAATCTCCAATGCCCTGCAATAGGACCAATTATGGGTGAGGATCTCAAATCCACCAACAGACAGCGATCAATATTTTACTGTTTGCCTCACCAGCGCTTGCAGCCTATTTAGGCCCACGTTTCATCATGGCATTGGGAAATGTCTCCTTAATGCTCAATGTTGGTACAATATTAAATAAACCAAGTAAATTTGGTGCCTCCTCCAATGGGAGGAGATCCCTTGAGGCAAAAAGACTAAATCAAATCACCCTTGCAACCACAACAATTCAGCTGTATGCAGGTAATTAGCATGATCAGTAACATCCTGGAGTGATGGATAGTACATGTACCGGTATGTCCAAATATGTACATGGTCTTAGGCTACTGACTATGGGCATGAAAGCTTCAAGTTGGCAGGAAACAGATGTTGACTTGACATATGATGTCGAAAGTTTACATTACAATCTATAATTTAGTTTCTATTATGATGTAAGTTCATGAAACCTGTTGGTAGCTGGTAATCTCTTGTCTGTACCTCCTACTGTCACACCCTTTGCATTCTATATGTATTGAGTTCCAATACAATAACCCTCCCCCCTCCCCCCTCTCTAATTTCCCTTTAAGTAACACTTTAGCCAATCATTGCACAGCGTTGAGAAATTTGATACACTCCAGGGAAATGGGCACACTTTCATGCGTGACTCTCAATGACTATCAACATTTAGACCATTCGGAACTCCCGAGCGGAAATCTACGAAGGGGACTGATTCTACGCTCGGGGGACGACAACATGAATTTCCTATGAATCTCCAGATGTGACGTGGCTCCGAAGCCCAATCACTCTCGCGGAAGCCTTAATCCCCGACCAGCAAATATTTCCCTGCGAGTCTCTGATTTACGTCAGATATTCTAAAAACTGTTTATTCTTTTCATTCGAAGCACGTTTCAATAGAAAACCATCAGTTTAAATGGTACACACGCCACGTATTGGCAAGATATAATTCCCGTGACGTCACTGACAGTTCCCTGACACCGAAACACACGTGACCACGCTCTAGTCCAATATGGCGTCAATGGCCTTCGAGGGACATCTCAAACCGGAGATCCCCGAGAAGTTGCGAATGCATTTAGACCTATACCCTCCCCCAATGAACTCCTCCCACTGCTCATATTGTGATGCTATTGTTTTGTTTGTGTATTCTCTTGTAAAGCCATGATATGCGGTCTACCACAGTTGTAACTTGGTGTAATATCAGATACCCTGGGAAAGGGGGGAGGTGGGGCAAATCATGGGGGTGAGATAAGGAGGGCTTGTCCCAGCAGTCCGAGCATTTTATAATCATGGGGAAATGCACTTAATTCCCAACCGGACACAAGTGAGCGATATTTTGCTGGAACATCCAGAGCTGCGAAGCTCTGGTGAAGAAAAATTCTGGCTGGGGCTGCTAGACGTTCTCAGATGCTCTAAAACACATCAGATGCATTTCCAGATAATAAATTTTCATATGAGATTATATCAATTTTTATAGAAAAATTGTCAAAAATGTTATATTACATCCCTTTTCATGTGAAAATAAGGTTTTTTTTGCACTTTTGAGAAGATAATCTATAAATTCCGGGAGATTTGGGGGGATGGTCCGGGATCATCTTCTAAGGGATCAGTGAACCCTGGGATTCCACGTAGAAAGTAATGTCTTAAATTGATATACATGGAAAATAAACGAATGTGGATTATCTGATTAGAGTATAGGTGTATTAAACAGACCGTCATCTATTCATGTGGTTTATGAGCGTACTATTTAAAGGTGAACTGCAAAGCTTTTAATTTTATCTAAATTGTTGCTTGTATACATCTTGTCTTATGTGACATAACTTTTATACGTTTTTGGGACAATTATAGTTTGCAAAATTGTACTAATAACAATATTTAAGTTATCCTGTTATAAATCTGTCTTGAAAACTTGCATCGCTTGTCTCTCTTGGTTTGTAGAACGGTATGACGTTATAGTGGTCCCCTTCATTCAACTTTTATTCAAATGTGACGTCATGCGACGTCGGATGAATGAACGAGGACCACTATAACGTCATGACGTTCCAAAAACAACGAGAGACAAGCGATGACGTTTTTAAAAGTTCTGGCTCTCGGTATAAGTTTCGGCTTCTCATATACTCAAAATAAAACAATAACCCACAGAACTATTACCACACATAATCGTAACAACTATAGAAGTTCTTGTTTTATGACATTTTAACAGAACATTGGAAAGCTTTTCAGTTCACCTTTAAGTTGTGGTTTCAATATCTATCTAAAGTCAAAATTATCGCCGCAGGCGCACCATGCACGTGGCTTAGTTATAGGTCTGTTTTGTTTGTGTTAAACCAGAAAGTCAAATGGAGTCCAGCATAAGGTGTGATATTTTTCAATATCGATGCGTGCTTATGCGCAGCAAATGTGAAAATAGAACCGTATATCTACATACATTATGTTCAAGTTTATTTCCGGGAAACGCGTAGAAGGTATCTCCGGTAACCTAGGACCCCGGAGCTTCTGGGTTCTAGATGGCTCGTGGGCCCTCGCCTATTGGTCTGACAGGATTCACTTATTTTAGCTTTGTGTAAATCAATCATATCGGTACGCGTATTGGTTTCTAATATTCCATGACATAACGGTCATCATTTTGTATATATTAAATATAACTAGAAAGTCAAATGGATTCAGGCAGGAGGTGTGTTTATAAATGCGAAACAAACGTGAAAATAGAATCATAAATCAGATTATATTATGCCCAGATTTATATCTGAGAAAACGCTTAAAACGAAGCTCTGGCGATGTAGAACCCCTGAGCTTCTGGGGCCTAGACGGCCCTTGGACCCTCGCCTGTTGGGCTGTGATACTCGCCCCCCCCCCCCCCCCGCTAAATCCGCTCTTGGGAATTGATAACATTCGCACCCCCCCTTTTGAAATCCTAGTGACTCCCCTGGTAACTGTAGCGAGCGTGCGCATGATTTATACTGTCCCGCTGTTTGCAACAATGTTCACAGTGACCAGCTGGAAAGTGATGCCTCATTCAATAACTTTTGGGAAATTCCCTTCGACTTGTTAAACCCACATGAATTCAAATTATTTTGTCCAACCTGGTTGAGTAAGAGCATACATGTACACTGATGAGTATAGTAGTTTGCATCTGTAATCCATATCAACAGATTACATATTATATACCTTTAGCTAGACGGAAGATAACAAAGAATACATGAAAGGGGGGGGGGGGGCGGTTCTCTCGTGCTGCATTACGGAAAGAAATACAGAGCTGAAATATTGTAGCTATTGGGCCCACATTGGGATAATTTTGAGCCTACAGATTTGCATAACCACCCGGGCAGAGGATCATGGGTAAATTCAAAATGGCCACAGTGTGTACCAGAAAAGTGATGTTTCCGTCCATTTTCTTCAAAATTCCAGCTTTTCTGCTGATAAAAGTGAGGAAAAACTATTTTATTTCACATTGGATGCTTATTTACTAATTTATCAGTCCATTTTATTTTCCAGAAAATTGCATAGAAAATGGTCTAAAAAATTTGGGGAAAATGGCGTAATCAGTAATCAGATAACAAAAATGTTTCAGCCCCGCCCCCCCCCCCCCCCAATGACTCTTCTCAATTTAACCAGATTACAGAAAAGAGTTGTAATTATTTTGATAATTGCTATGTAACAGAAGATTTGAATGATAAATCTGCACATGCAGTGATTATATTGTTTTCAAATTCCTCCACTTCATGAGCCCTGCCTCCACCTCTGAAGGGTGACATTGTCTGTAAAGTGTCCTTTTAGTAGTACTCCACCCCAGCCTCCCCTTGCAGATATTTATGCCTGCAGGGGACTTGGAGGGGGCGTGAAACATTCAATAAATGATTGGTATAATCATGGTATCTGACACTTGCACTGGCATATCTGCATCGTTATTAACACCACTCTATTTCTCAGTAGTGAAACAATAGATGAATTCCCATAGTACATGCATAGCTCCCAATGAAATATGAGCCAACTGTAATATCTATTTGTGGCACTAGGCATCATAACATGGTCATTTTGCATACTTTTTTATGTAAACCTACAAGAAATTGGTTTATTCTTTTTTTTGAGATTTCTAATTACATGTACTTTCATTTGTTTTATAAATTCATTTTTTCTTTGTTCTCATTTCTGTATGTGAATTTATTGTGAATTAAGACTTGGTTCCTTGGTTTGGAGGTTGAAATAACTCCCTGGTGGTGTTGAAGATAATATTTCTATTTCTGTTTAACCATTCAGATTTTACTCCAGTATAGTTTCTACTAATGAAAATTGTAAATATGGAAAAGATAATGTATTGATACAGCTATATATGGAGTATTCTGTGTTTTGCTCCCCTTTACCAGGCCAGAAAGGGTTAATGAAGGACTGATATTATATTTTTACATGAATATATTCTCACCAGTCTATATAAATTCTGTATTGAACATGTATGTTAACCCTCGTAGTGGCAGCATGCTTGTACTTCTTACTGACTGTCAATTCGCCCAGGCAATTATTTACATTTGACATGTTCGAACCTGTATTGAACAATTATATGTACAAGCCAGCCTTCGGTCTCCAGGCAGGTGTAATATTTATAGAACATTCACCTGTCCCATTAACGAGCAGTGCATCAACCACATGGAAAGCAGGTCTCATCATGTTGGAGAAGTGCTGCAAAGGGGTTCTTTAACATTAACTTGCCATTATCATGATCATAGATATACATGCAGTTATGTAGGGTTGTGATTCGAGGCCAGATTAGCCCCATCTGGCATGGATAAATTAGGGTGTATTGTACCCATTTCATTATTCCTGGGACTCCCATCTTCACAACATCAAGGTTTATTTTTGAGACAAATTGGAAACCTTGACCATCTTCCGTAGCAGACCGTGTTCCGCCCACTTTCAGGGTTTTCCACAGTTGCCTGGCTTGTGGGATATTTGATGGTAGATGAATACACATTTTCAATAAATTATGAACATTACATAATTACATTATTATTCTGTAATAGATATAATTATTTTTTCTTCAAAATGATTCAAAAAAAGAATTCATTTGTATTTATTAATTTTCATGATTCATTGAAAATGTACGTATTCCTTTACCATCAAATATCCCACAAGCCGGACAACTGTGCTGTTTTCGAATTTCTGCCTAGTAGCTGAAACGAATCAAACTATATCTTAGGGTCAAGCTCTACCAAAATGTAAATAATTCCATGACGGTTGCACAGTGACGTCATTTCCCAAGAAGGCATTTTCAGAATTATTTATGTATTGCCATTTTCCCAAAATGTGTTTTATGGAACAATTTATACTAAATATGGGACAGTTGCATAAATACAGAAAAACAAAGGATTTTTTTTTTTTGGTCTGCTGCGAGGTCTGCCTGTGTATCAAAAGCTGGATTGTGAAATAAAATCTGGGGGGAAGAGTCATGACTTACCCTATTTCTTCTAATTATTCAGACGGCAAAGGTTAACTTCAGGCATCTGTACAGAGTAACTCTGCTAACATTCTACAAATTTTACTAGCTATCTTTTCAGTTCTTGGTATAAATAACCTATCCATGCCACAATATTTAGCCTCGGTTGACATAAACTAAAAGACGTTTTTTTCTGCTCTTAAAGGCCCATTTCCACAGCACGCATTTTCGCAGTGACAACCACATCCGAAAAATAGCCATCATTTTATTCAATGGTGTAGTACTCACAGCACGCGTCAGTCGCGGCGACATCAGAACCACATTTTTGATGCGCGACAAAATTAGAACCAGGGCTATTTCAACGCGTTTTCGCTGAACTATCGACCAATCGGAGGGGATAGAAATCATTAGGCCGGTTACGTTGAGGGGAATCCCTTCCGTTGAATGGCTGGAATGGCGAGGGTGTCGCTGTCATAACGCGTGCTGTGGAAATGCGCCAAACTGCAAAAATTTGTGGTTTGCAGTTGTGGTTGTCGTGACGCGTGCTGTGGAAATGGACCTTAAGTCTAAAAATGAAGTTCAAAAAATTAAAAGAAATAGGGTATATTGAATTGAGGGTCAAAACTACATATAATGGGTGGGGTGAAAAAACATTTGTATTCAGTTATTTTAAGAGAGTTTGTATTCCATTCAGATTAATTTGTCATGTGGAAATTTCAATCTGATTAAAACTCAGACTTAACCGCTCCTATAATTAGCGACATGTCAGATATAGGAGCGGCTATTAAGTCTGAGTTTTAATCAGATTGGTGGAAATTTCAGATGTTGAAGGTCTTTTCTGTCATCCATTGGATGGATTCAGTTGCATATTTGAGGTGGAATGTTTTGTAAATTGGTTTTTTTTTTTTTCACATCACAACAATGTAACAAGTAACAATGATTCTATTTCAACATTTATATGGTCCCATAAGATACAGGTGTTGTGGGGTGAAAAATAAATTATCAACTTCTGGTCATTTATCTGATTTTCATCACATTCATTGAACTCATATTAAACTTTTGTTTTTCATTCAAACTTTCATTAATTTACATGTAACATGTTTGCTATAGAATGATTATAAATAAATATTTCAACTCAAATGAAGTGAGTTGAGTTTTTTCATGATTTCTGGTTAGAATTAAAATTTAGAACTATCTTCCACCTTCCAAATGGTGTCACCCCATCACCATCTAGCCAAGGTCATCGAGTTCATGCCAAGTTCTGGACCCTCTACTCGAGGTCATCCCCGAGTTCATGATCATCTAGTCGAGGTCATCCCGATGTTGTGATCCTAGTCAAGGTTATCCTCATTTCTTGATCCTCTGACAAAGTTATCCCGGGTTCATGATCCTCTGACCGAGGTCATCCAGAGTTCAAGACTCCAGTCAAGGTCATCCTGAGTTGATGAACCTCTGACCGAGGTCATTCCGAGTTCAGGACTCTTTAGCTTAGGTCATCTAGACTTCACGACTTGCTGAGGTTATCTAGAGTTCATGACGCTCTAGTCAAGGTCAAGAGATTTCATTAACCTCTAGTAGAGGTAATGAGAAGTTCATGACCCTCTAACCAAGGTTATCCAGAGTTCATGACCCTCTAACCAAGGTTATCCAGAGTTCATGACCCTCTAATGACCCATCGAGTTTGAATCCATTTAATTTCGAAATGTCATATGAGTGGGTTATTAATTGGCTCTCCTATGTATCTAGCCACACCTACTCCCATATTAGGAGGAACGACATAACTACTGAGAAAAGAGGTCACCCTGCAGTCGTTGGGTATGTTCTGATTGGCTCGTTTCTGTTTGTAGACGATCTTCACACCTCAGGTTTTGAATGCTTTAGGTGGTCCAATCTATCGAGGGTACTTCAAATTGTGAACGAAGAAATCGGCTTGTGCACGAGGAGGAGTCATCTGGAGATCAGTTCATGTAAGACGAAGCGACGTGAATTTACTGGATTTCCAATAGTAGCAAATGGGGAAGTGGTCGGCCATTGTTCCAAATGCGAACATGTGAAGTCACGTTGAAAAGCGGTATCTCCTCTGAACTATATACCCCTTTTAGTCATTTTAGAGTTCAAGACTCTGGGGTGGAGACAATCTAATTAAAATTAAATCCTATCTGCTTCCCCATATTTGGATATGTCGCTTGCAGGATCTAACCGGCTTGCAGTAACGCGAGTGTCAACCAATCCCGAGAGCTCTTCATAGTGCTTTGAAGGGAACATAATGATAATCATAAGTGCTTTCTGGTTCGCTCAGCCGAAGCACACACCAAGCTGTCGTGGGGAATCTTCTGATGAAGGCCGCTCTCCCGCCAGGTTGGCACTATAATGTGGGGTAGAATTATGGACTGGTCCTTGGCGTAAACCTTGGGTTAATTTAGAGACCATGACCCCATCCCCCCCTCTCTGACTGCAAGTAAAGTCCGTGATGTCCCAAGACTATCGAATATTCTGGAGCTGGGTTCTCTGAACACCAAATTCAATTAAAATCAGTAAGATCCTATACGATTGGGAAGCATTGATAGGATATTAATTTATTAAGATTGGAGTAGAGATCATTTAGAGTTCAGAATTCGCATATCCAACTTGAACAAGCATCAGATGTGACATTCAGTAGAAAGTCTTTGTCCATAAAAAATTTCTCCATTCTAAAACAAAAGGAAGGCCTTGTCCACACAATCCTTAGCCCCAATATCCAAGCAGGCATGAAAAATATAATATAAACAGGAGCTACTTTATTGCCATTCTCAGGACTCCACTCTATAGTACATGTACCTTATAGAAAGTTGATTTATTTGCTTTCCTTCTAATCTGATGGCCCCCAACTGGGTGGGCACGATATCACCATATATTTCTGTTATTTTCTTTATTGTGCATCTAAAATCCATAACCTATCATGTTTCTCCGAAGTTTACAGACATTTGGCGATTCCAATGGGTTTATGTGTTTACACAATATATCAACAAGTTTGAATCAGATCGAATTCAAAGGAGCATTACAAGGACACTCAATTTTACATAACGTTCAGCGGAAAGTGTGGGAGGTGATTATATCACGTAACCAACTGCGACGACCAATGAACATTAAAAATACTACAAATATAGCAGGACATGCAGGCGTGCCTTATAACGACTAAGGAATTTTACTCGCGTCATGCACATGCCACAAAGGCAAATGATTGGCCATCCCGGGATTGGAGGGACTTGGAGGTAGAAGCCCCATTATATGTAACAGCTAGAGCCGGAGAGATTACAAAAGGAGAACACTGTTGCGCTCAGAATGATGGTTTATTGCAAGAGTTTTGATATAGGGGAGACATCATAGATCTGTATTAGTGCATTCTCCCATGATACAAGTAAATACGCAAGTAGTTTTCTAGAGCATAATATTGATAGCCAAGCTTTGGGATTGTTCATATGACAGCACACCATGAACGTCTTTCATGACCTGGTATTCATTCACAGGCGTACGTCTCGGCGGATTGGCATACATGTAATCAGCTAGCTTAGCACATTCACGGATTGGTTTGATTTGGAGGAAACCCCTTGATCTATTTAATCCAGAACTGCTATGAGCAACTAACCAAGCCAGTGTATCGATCCATTCACTGGCTTGCAAGGATGGCAGACCCATAGCTGCCTCAGACGACTTCTGAGCAGGCTTATTTGAGTATTCAACCAGCATTCAGTTAGGCCCCAACTTGATAAATAGAGAGCTACTTTCAAAGCGAAGACAAAAGACGGACAAGGAAACAAAGTTCTAAAATATAAACAATTTATTCAAATCTATTTTATTGCATGCTTGCAAGAGAATAAAAATAAAGTAAACCTGGTCAGATTCTCTGTGTTGATGCGATGAGTGACATTTGTGTGAAGTGTGTGGGAAAAATGATGAGAAAATAAACAGACAATATTGCACATATACCTTTGGATTTCTTTCCAAATTCATTCTCCAATTTCTGGAATTCATTCTTCCTCCTAAAAAGGAGAAATGCTAAGGTTTTCATTTTTATATTCTTTATGGGTTTAGTTAATGATGGATTTATCAGCCTATCTTTTTCTTTTGGTTTTATTTGAAGTATTTTGTCTCCTAGTAACTTTAGAAAAGTGCTCCATGCCTGGCCCCGATTCAGAATTCGCATTTCTTATCTGCCGTTCTTTGGCGCTACTTTGTGACATCACAGCAGACTGCCTGGCCCAACTGAAAGTCAGTACTTGTAATGTTGGGTGGCTGATGTGACGAGATCACAAGATCAAGGAAAGATAAGTGACGACGGTTTGCAAATCTGAATTCAGCTGGGCAAGATTGGAGTACCCACCTTTTAAAACTTACCAGCAGACAAAATACCCCCAATAAAACCAAATGAATCATTATTCAACCTATATAAAACATAAAGAGGAGAATCAGACAACCTTTACATTTCACCTCGAGACCCTTTCTGGATTATCAAGGAACGGGACCCATTACAATTTAGAACGTACTATCAGCCTAGGTAACAGTTTCTCTCTGCATTTTAAAGTACAGTGAAACCTGTGAATACGGACACCTGAGTAAACTGAAACTATGATCATGCAGGATCGGTTCACACGGGTTTCATTGTACAAGGTAATGCGATGTATTCCTTTAAAAGCTGAAAAAGTTCACAGAGCTAGTTTTCCAATCTCTTGAGCTCAGGTCCTTGTTAGTGCAAGTTAGTTTAGCACGACCTGCCCACATCTATTTTTTAAGAATAATAGCTATCAATATTTTTATAGGCCACATAAAGTTCATAAATTGGCCCTCAGGTATTCCTTTTGGTGAGCGAGGCAGGTTTTTAAAATTTCGTAACTACAATTTTATTTTGAATATGGTATGGATTTGCAATGAACTAAAAAGAAAATAGACAAAATTAACATCTTGCTTTGTCTATCAAGAAAATTATTCTATGATATCCTTAAAATGCAGATTTTTTTTAGTATACAAGGAAATTATTCTGATTTTATCATGTTTGGACAGATTCATAGGCCAGAAAAGGTTTGTTAAGAAACTCCGGTTTCCCAGTGGAAGACTTTGAACTTTTTATAATGATTTCGGGCAATGCAAGTTTAGGCACCTGAAGAGAAGAGAAAAGAAAAATAATTCCAAGAGGAAAGAACAATATTCGGATCCATGCCCAACGCTGCTCCATCAGGGCAAGTGAAAATAATGGTGGTGGTGTTGTGAATTTTCATTTTCTCTGCCACTCGGGAATCAAGGGCAATTGCCGAGGTTTATTTTAATAAATATTGCCTCCAGCATTACCATTTTAAAATTGGAAGTCATGCTAAACTTTCATTTAAAAAAACAATACACCAAGTGAGACAAACAGCACTTGATCTGATTTCTATATCAGATCTCTCACAGGGAATATTTTCTGCAAAATTTCAGCAGTTTTCATAAATCATAATTAAAATTTACATGCGTAAAAGTGTGAAAGATTGTGTAGTATTGCAGATACACAGGTCATTTGTAAAACTAGCAGAATCCAGTCGATATGGTCTGCAGAAAGCTTCAGAAATGCGTTGGTAAGGTACCGAACTGTTAAGCAAGGTACTGAAATTAATGATTAGATTAAATGTAAATTGGATTTAAAATTCTATTTCTGAGGGAATAAAATATGTTAGGGAATTTTGGCTTGTGTTTCCTAAAAATCTTAGCAATCTGCTCTTGTACGGGTAACTTATTTTTAAGAATCCAATGCAAACATCAAATTTAAAAATCTGCAGCCGATATCGAGAATTTGGCTGATATCACACAAAACTTTTTGAAAAAGTCAAAATCATTTGGCAGTAACAAAATTCTATACTGGACGGATACAAAACAGTGGGAAATGAACAGAACACAAGAACTTTAAAAGTCTTGGTTCGCCAACATAGTCCATAAGAAAAAAACAAACAGGATAGCACCATAAAACACTCTGCGAACAGAAAACATTTTCAGTAGGACTAATACTTGAAATCGTCCTAAATAATGCTGCTGTCACCGACCAAGTCTCTTCAAGTTCCTTTTGCTTTTTTTACTTCCTGCTAGACCATCTGTCCGAGTTTTCTTGGTGGCAACGGGAATGCAAGGTCTCGACCCATGGAATTCTACGAAACATTTCACACAGAAGTCGAACAAACAGTCACCGTTGACACACTGACCACGTTCTTGGACCGGGTCCACTCGTGATGGGTATGTGCATTTGGGACAATGTCGTAACATTTCATCGTTCTTCAGGGACTTTGCAGCCTGCAAAAAGGAAATAGGGATTTATTTAGTATGGTGTTTTCTTGGAACTTGGCTGTATGATCTCTAACATTTAATATGACAAGTCTCCCTCCATGAGTATTGTAGGACTCCTTAATGTGACTTGTACAAATCAATTTAAGATGGGAAACATGAAATGACAGATCCTTAATTTGTGTTCATTTTTGAAAATATATATATATATACAATTGAAAAGTGGGGAAAATGCTGAGGGCTGTTCCGGAAAAAGGTACCGTACTTGAGATGGAGGGAAGGGAAATTAGGACTGCCTCCAAACACTCTAAAAAAAATGGTGTGGTCGGAACTTTGAATCTGCCACTGGAACTACTGAAGGAAATGATCTGGCTATGCATCAGGACCAAGCTCATAATGTCCTACATTAGCTGAACACTACCAACCACCCATAATACCATGGAACTGAAATATCCCCCCCCATCTCATGTACTTTTTTCTGGAACATCTCCCATAGAAAAAATCAAAGTCATCCTCTATATCTTATTGTAATGGCAGATGAATGGGTATAGAATTTTCATCTGGAGGAGGCAGTTATCTGGAGGAGGCAGTTTCTCATGCCTGCAAAATTTGTGATCTGATCACTCTCCTAGATTTTATATTGTGAGTGATCAAGGAGTTGCGCAAGTGATTCACACTCAGTATTACTCTCCATTATTTTCCAGGAGAGTGATCAATAACTCTCCTGGGGAGAAAGTTGTGAGTGAATGTAGAGTGATCACTCCCCTTAAAGTGCGACTGTTGTACGTTTGTAAGTATGTCATATTCAGAATAACGATGTGTTTTTCCTCAACATTTCACTCGTATGTGGTCTCAGAAGACAAGCTTTCTACAGTGGGAGAGAGATTCGCCGTTCCTATATAGACAAGTTTTGAAGCATTTCTGTGCACGTCCGTTTTCAAAACGAGGTCAGCGTTGTGGGACCATGACATGCATGGGACGTACATCAAGAATGTCATGAGGAACTTCCCAAGAATGTCATGAGGAACTTCCCAAGAATGTCATGAGGAACTTCCCAAGAATGTCCTGAGGAACTTCCCAAGAATGTCATGAGGAACTTCCCAAGAATGTCATGAGGAACTTCCCAACACGAGGGTTCTTCCTAACATTGACGTCTCCTATTACGACATTGAAACCATGTCAAAACTGCTGTGCGTGAAGGACTGATATTTAGGAGTGAGTAGGATTTAACGTCGTTTTCAGCATTGTTTCAGTCATATCACGACGGTGCCTACATGTGCCAGAATACGAGAGTGTCCACAGTTCCTATTATTCTGGACACTGACCAGCCCAGTCAGTACAGCACCCGGTCACCCATCCAAGTATTGACCGAGCTCAACGCTGCTTAACTTCGGTGATCTTACGAGAACCGGTGTGCCCAATGTGATGCGCCGTACCCCTGATATTTAGGAATGGTCAATCTTCACGTCAAAGATGATGTCAACGCCATCATACTTCTAGCATCCTGCAGTCCGTCGGATGTCGCGGCAAGGCAGGATATAGAGCAGATTTGTAGCAATGTTGTGCAATGACATGGTTATTTGTTCCATAATAACGTCACAAGTTCTGACATGCTTGTGGTGCTGTGCACTATAAGAACGTTAATAATTTAACATTGAAATTGTTAAAGAGGTAAAAGCGTCATTTAAAAAATATTCAGCAAATAACATATTTCGATAAAAGTTATTCAGTAGTTGAAAGCAACTATGGTGAACGTGTTTCTGTGACCTCATTTTTTAATATCACGGGCATTGAAATCACACTTCTGACATTCTCTGAAAAACGTAACAGCACCTGCACTTGGCTCCAGTGCCTGAGATGACGTCAGAAAACGCGCACTGGCATTCCGAGCGTGATGCTTTGCAACGTCATACTCGATCTTAGAACTTTTATCGCACTGTGACGGCTTCTAATGTGACGTCATGGATACCTGATCACGTTATCCGACGTCATCTCAGTCATTTCCCATTTTCATGTTGTTCACTAGACCGAATTGAAGAATCTGACAATATTGATCCCTATATGAAATACGAGATTTCAATACTTGAAAATCTTTTGGCAAATGTTGCAAGTGATCATGCTGTTCAATTTACCCGAACAACTAAAATCATGCTACTACCTCTTTAAAATTAAAGTCATAAAATAAGAAACACAGTATATATCCTATAATATGGTAGATCGTCGTGAATATGAAGTAAACTTGCAAAAGTAACAGTTACAGTTTAAAAATGACAAGCTGCTTCGGAGGTGTATCGAGCACTCCAGTGCAATACCCAGGATGCATAGGACAGTACCGTTCTACACATTCCCACAATTATAAAACTGAAAATTCTGTTTTCACTTTTTGCTTGACCGATCCTAGATTGGGTCACAGTGATGGTCAAGCTTTAAAACTCGATGTAAGCCTCATTTACCTCTTCAAAGACTTCTCGTTTGTTTGCGTGTACAGAGTGAACTGTTGTGGCGTACGAAGAGCTCTTTTTTGACCCCAAAATCTGCATGTCCTTGAAGGGGCCATTGATCGACATCGTTAAATCACGAGTCTTTCTGTGACGGCTCTTGTACACTGCATTCTCCTGAAAGATGAAATGAAACATATATCATGTCCAGTGGAAAATCAGTTTCCATCATTCCAGTCTTACATCAGGCCGATACTAACATGTAGGACTGTCTGTCAAGTTAGGTATTGACAGACAGTGAGTAGTCTCCCCTCCAGTGATTGGTCGGACATGTTCCATTTCTAATTAAGACAAGCTATTTCATTGGACCATAATATAGAATGGAGGGGCTTCCTTTGGAATAGTGTTTTACAGTGTCTCAGTTAACTTGTGACAAAAGCATGGCATTGTTTTCAGCATCTGTCAACTAACTCGATGGACAGTGTCGGGATTACCCATTGATTGACCGAACTTCAGATGGGTCCAATACTATAAAGGCCAATGCAAAACTATTTCAGGTTATATTGTTGGGCGGTCAACATCGGATCCCATTGATCCCCTATGCATAATAATGTTGCAGTTTGGTGACGAAGACACAATGATGGTATCTGTGAGGAACAAAATCATACTTTGCCATGCTTGTAAACTTGTCTTGACCTGGCAATGAATTGCTGTCGTCTTTTGTTCGCCGTCAAGTCCTTCTCCAATACACCCTGCCATTGTCTGCTAACTTGACACATTCTGGGAAATGAAAAGAGTGGAAGGCTATATATACATGTACCATGCCCTTATAATTTACATTATACCAACATCAGAATTTATGAAACCACACTTTACTGATATGGAGCAAAAAAAATGTCCGTTTATGAATACGTACAAAAGAAAAAAATGGGTACCTTAGGATAGACCCAATCTAAGTAATCCTATCTGTTCTCCCATTTAGATATGTCGCTTGCTGGATCTAACAGGCTTGCAGTAACTCGAGCATTAACCAATCCTGAGAACGCTTCATAGTGCTTTGAAGGAATCATTAATGCTAGAGAATTTTTGGTTGGCTCACACAGCCAAATCAAACACCGCGCTGTCGGGGTGTCGTTTCGTGTTGCCGCGGTCCCGACATTGTGGCACCATAATACGGGGTAGATATATGGACTGGTCTTTAGTGTAAACATTGGTGTAAATGGAGATGGTGACCCTATCTCCCCTCCCTGACTAAGTGGATTCGTCCAGATGTGACCGCGACATCATAATGCTATTAAAAATTCAATTGAAATACGTACGATCCTATATATGTACAATTGGGGAGCATTGATGGGATGTTAATTATGTCTCCCCCAACTATGTTGGGGGGAGACATCTAGTGTTTGTGCTGTCTGTCTGTCTGTCTGTCTGTCTGTCCGTCTCCTTGCCTTGTCTGCAAGATATCTTGAGAACTACTTGATGGAATTTCACCAAACTTGGATGGAAGCTTCATTGGAATAGCCCCCTCATTTGATTAGGTTTTGGTGTGTGTGCGTGCATTCATCCGTGTCCGGTGTCTGTCCGTCCGTCCATCTACTTGTACATGCATATACAGGCCTTGTCTGCAAGATATCTTGAGAACTACTGGACGGAATTTCACCAAACTTATATGTAAGCTTCAGTGGGATAGCCCCCTCATTTGATTAGGTTTTGGTGTGTGTGCGTGCATTCATTCGTGTCCGGTGTCCGTCCATCTACTTGTACATGTTTGTACAGGCCTTGTCTGCAAGATATCTTGAGAAATACTCGACGGAATTTCACCAAACTTGAAGGGAAGCTTCATTGGGATAGCCCCCTCATTTGATTAGGTTTTGTTGTGTGTGCGTGCATTCATCCGTGTCCGGTGTCCGTCTGTCCGTCCATCTACTTGTACATGCATATACAGGCCTTGTCTGCAAGATATCTTGAGAACTACTGGATGGAATTTTACCGAACTTGGATGGAAGCTTCATTGGGATAGCCCCCTCATTTGATCAGGTTTTGGTGTACGTGTGCATGCATTCATCCGTGTTCGGTGTCCGTCCGTCCGTTCATCTACTGGAGTTGTACATGTATATACAGGCCTTGTCTGCAAGATATCTGGACAACTACTGGACGGAAGTTCACCAAACTTGGATGGAAGCTTTATTGGGATAGCCCTCTCATCTGATTAGGTTTTGGTTTGTGTGTGCATTCGTCCATGTTCGGTGTCCGTCCGTCTGTCCATGTACTTGTATACGTATATACAGGCCCTTTCTGCAAGTTATCTTAAGAACTACTGGACAGAATTTCACCAAATTTGGATGGAAGGTTCATTGGGATAGCCCCCTCATTTGATTAGGTTTGGGTGTGTGTGTGCATTTATCCATGTCCATCCGTCCATCTAATTGTTCATGTATATACAGACCTTGTCTGCAAGATATCTGGAGAACTACTGGACGGAATTTCACCAAACTTGGATGGAAGCTTCATTGGGATAGCCCCTCGTCTGATTAGGATTTGGTGTGTGTGTGCGAGTGTTCGTTCGTGTCCATCCATCTACTTGTACATGTATATACAAGCCTTGTCTGCAAGATATCTGGAGAAGTACCCCACGGAATTTCGCCAAACTTGGGTGGAAGCTTCATTGCAATGGGCTCATCTGGTTAGGTTTCGGTATGCATGCATGCGTTCGTCTGGGTATGTTGTCTGTCTGCCTGTCCATCTACTTGTACATGTATAGACAGGCCTTGCCTGTAGATATCTGGAGAACTACTGGACGGAATTTCCCCCCAACTTGGATGGAAGCTTCATCGTGATGGCCTCCTCATCTGATTAGGTTTTGGTTTGTTTGCGTGCCTCCATCTGTTTCTGATGTCCAGCTTTGTTACATGTATGTACAGGACTACTCTTGTCTACAAGGTATGTGGAGAACTACTGGATGAAATTTCACCAAACTTGGATGGAAGCTTCATTGAAATGGCCTTATGATCTAATTAGGTTTTGCTGTGAGCTAATGCTTGCGCGTGTCCATGCAAAATGTGCTTATCTGTCTGTCCAATTTTTGTTCACTCCATATCTTGGAAACTACTGAAGGCAGATGCATGAAACTTCTATACGGTACAGCATGTATACTATAGGTGTGGCTCTTGTATGTTGTGCATCTTTCCTATAATGTGATCAGTTTCGAAATAGTTGATGCTTCACAATTACATGTATTTCACATTGGTTGGACGCTGTAGATGTCGGCAATCCACTCATTGCTATATAAATCCCGATTCCTCACTGGGTTACTGCAACAATGAAAATCGCCTCTTTGTAATTAACATTTTTAGATGCGCAGCTTTGTTTAGGATACTTATTGCTACATTCATTTTATAGCACTTTCCCTTAAATTATGTGCCCGCTCAAGGCAAGGTGGGAGGTTGGGGGAGACGTATGTTTTTGCTTAAAAAAAACAACCAGCATAGGCTTCATGCCGGAGCGGCAACTCACAGGTCAAAGCGGAACCTCTAGTTTATTAAGATTGGGATCGACCCAAAATAAAACTTAATTGAGCAATTTATTTCTACTAAACTTGAGTTGTTAAACAATTACCGGTAGTACATTTTTCAGTGATATTTTTGCTTGCCAATTTTTTTGGTCAATTGTGAATGGAGAAATCGACCAGTGTATGAAGATAGTCCCCATAAATATGACAATGTTAACTGCATCAACATGCCAATAATTGGTGAGATAAGCCGTTTAAATAACAAGGTAACCTCTACATAGGCTACTATGCCCGAACCACCCTTGACTCGGGTGTCGACCTATCAATGCCCAAGACAAGCTATTATTGGCAACCTTGGGCAAGTGTTTCTCCCTCCTTCACATACCATATATGAATATACAACAAGTTACAACATAGTAGGGACAAGTTAAAAATATATAGGCAACCATTTTATAACAAAAACAAGTTACTTGCGGCTTCCTAGAGAGTAAGTTCGATATTTAAATTATTTCGACCCCTGCTCACACCCTTGCTCTACACACCTGCATAAATCGTCAGCATCCAAATAGTTCAGTATAACAGATATACACGGTGCACTGAGATTCCTCGAGTCAAGCTCTGATATAATGTCCACGTGTTCCAACAACATTTTCCTGCCTATCAACCGGTCTGGTTCTCTGGGTGAAAAATGTTTGAGCACAGCGGCAAATCGGTCTGCCTGTCCGCTGGCGTTCAGACTGGAGTCTGAGTCTGTTCCTTCGTCAACTTCTTCCAGGTCAAATCTGGGACTGGTCGGTTCAATATTATCTGTCTGTGAAAGTCTGTCCAGTACCGATTCGTCATTTTCCCAGTCCTCATTGTTTTTAAAATTGAAATCATCGTCAGTGTACAACTCGACTTGAATTCGAGGCCTCTTGTGCGATGCTATCGTTGGCGAGGATAAGCTGTAATGCAACTGTCGGCCATCCAAAACCTTGTTTGATTGTCCAGTTATGAAAGGCGTTTCAAATGCTGTCTCAGATAAGTCTTTGCCGTATTGTGAACCACATGTCGTGTTGCCAGTTGAACAGATGGAATCCGCCAGTGATTCGGCATAACCGCTGTCATTATCAACTTGGAGACTAGAAACAGATCTCCGCAAAAACGGGGTACTCGTACTCAACGAACGAGTCGATAATTTGTCAGCAAATTTCTCCAGACAGCCAGCTTCTCGCCCCTGTGGAGCCTTCGGGTCCAAAAACTGTGACACCCGACTAAAAACATCGTCATCTGCCATATTCAGTACCTGGAAAAAAAAAAGACAAAAATTAATGACACACACAAAATAAGTATGGTACAAAAAAGCAAATCAAACTGAACTAAGAAATACGCTTGTGCTTATTTGTAAAATTGTAGAGAAGGGAAAATGTTCGGAAGGGGAAATGTCCTGGTGGGGCAAATGTCCAGAAGGAGAAATCAGTTCAGGAAATTGCAGAATTCGAGAATTCGGGAACGGTTCCGGAATTCAAGAACATCAAACATTCCTGAATTTCAGCAACATTCCTGAATTTGTGAACTCATGCACTTTAACATGGAGGATATAGGACTGAAGAACATTTTTTCACTTACAGCGAAAACGATGGGTAGAATATTGTAATCACAGGAATGGAATTCAAGAGAATGAAAGTTGTCAAATATTGATAGAAAAATTATAATACCATTCATTGAAAATAAGCTCCATTTACGTTTTTAGTTGAAAAAGTGACCCAGAGTTCCCAAATTCGTAAACAATTCCAGTCTACTGTTCCCGAATCGACAACGTTCTTGAATTGTGCAATTTCCCGAACTGAAATGTCCGCATTCTCTGAGAATAAATGGAACTGGACTTCCGTTATTGGATGGAACTGTAGGTGTGAAACAGGCAAAAACATATCTATCTATATCCACAGCTCTAGCCTACAGGTTTTTTTTGTTTTTTTTGTCTCCCTCCCCCCCCCCCCATTCATGGCTCTGGCTTTAGAAAGTAAAGTTAAAATTATTTTCCAGTGTCTATTTGCCCTGGTTTGGTGGTGGTGTGGTGTGGTGGTGGTGGGGTGTGTGTGTGGGGGGACTGGACGGATGTGGCAGGTGGGTGTCAAAAATTTATGCCAGTGAAAAAAAAAAGGTCAAAACTTGTGTACACCTTTGACTTTGTGATTGGACTTTGTAGCCCAAATATTTACAGTATTCGTTATTATTCAGTATATTAACACGTGCAGGAGATCAAAATAATTTGCGACTGGAAGATGAACCCTTGTCTTTGAAGTTGTTGTTGTAATTTACCGGCGGAAATTCGTCCCGGGCTTGTTTCAACCTGAGCGGGAAGCCACAAAAATGAAGAATGACCCGTCAAAAATATCAGAAATTTACTTACCCTCACTGAAAGCAGGCTGTAAAAGGCTTGCTTCTCTCAGAAATAATGATAAAGTATACGATCCGATTAAAAACTGTCAGTTGAATGACGCTTGGATGGGTAAACGAAATTATTTTTACAACAGTCGAGTGCAGCTGATGTTGGCGGTCATTTGTAAAACATTTCTTGGAATAATTTCTCGTTCAAATCGTTCGCCACCAGAGGATTGACCAATCAGAACGTTGTTTGGTCGATTTGTTTATCTCACGAGAAAATACGATGAACTGCGAGATGTTGTGCAAGGCGCGTGGCGGACAGACGCAAAATAAATCCGGGAAAGGTGAAAAAACGATTTATATGCACAGAAGTGTGAACGGATAAAGGGAACAGGGTTCAAGGTGTGAATAAATCGTTTTGTTCCTATTTCTCACCTTCAGTCACTTTTTTTGGTGTCTTTGTGAGTTTCCTGATCTGCAATGCTCGGAATCCGGAGCGGATAATGTGCTAACAACAACAACAACAACATAACACGTGTGCCAGAAACTCCCCACACTGACATGCTGCTGCTTGGAGAAGAGAATATATGCCACCATATTGTTGTGTATATACTAAGAATAATAAAAGGCGGGAAATCGAGCTTGAAAAATTCAGCCAGATCTCAACAAATATTACATTAATCAAGATCATGCTCATTTTGGAAATAATTCTTCAACTTCGAATTTGGCTTTGCTATTATTTATACTATAAATTATAGGCTAAATTAATCGCTCTTGGCTCCGGTGTAGCCTTGTTCTATACTACGTGAGAACAATGCTGCTGCAAACCAATCACCAGATTGAATTGTTGGGAAAGTGCCGGACGGGCAATATTTGCCGAACCCGTTAACAGGTTTAGGACAAAGCCATTTCGAGCTTTTTTAGATCCATCGGGCTTTTTTAGCTCGATCGAGCTTCAAAAATGTCACTTTTACTCGTACTGATGATGGGATGTCCAATTTCCGTGGCGAAGCTGGCGTTCATAGTTGTACCAGGCTGAGCCGAACATGAGAGAAGTTCAAAACCGAAACAATCTCCCTTGTTCACAATTGCGTTGTTGTTATATTTCATATCAAAATATTCTTATGATGCACACTCAACAACGTTTTCTCACCTCTTGTCTTCTCATCAACACTTTATATCTCCTCATCGAACGTCCAACTTGCGGCCATCATGGCGCCTCGTTTTCACTATGATCTGGGAAGATCACATGATCGGATATGCCGAAATATGGATTTTTAATTTTCGAGCGGGTATGGTGGACCTGAATGCACATACAAGCCAAAATTTCAAATATGGAATAAAAAAATGAACTACTAATCACATCTAAAGAATGATTACTTGGTGGTGAAACTCGTTGAATAAAAGATATATTATTTTGTCATCAGAACCAATAGCAGTAGTTGTTCCTTTCCTGTCAAAACGCACACACCACGTTTACACGACATGAACAGGCAGTTCAGGCATGCCACCAACTATTAAGTATGAAATCTGGGATTCCAGATGTACTGTCCCATGATTTGAACTGTACTAACCCACAGTATTTTATTTGCCCAAATAAAAGTTTGGTTTGTATGTACATGATGTGCATTCAGGTCCACCATACCCGCTCGAAAATTAAAAATCCATATTTCGGCATATCCGATCATGTGATCTTCCCAGATCATAGTGAAAACGAGGCGCCATGATGGCCGCAAGTTGGACGTTCGATGAGGAGATATAAAGTGTTGATGAGAAGACAAGAGGTGAGAAAACGTTGTTGAGTGTGCATCATAAGAATATTTTGATATGAAATATAACAACAACGCAATTGTGAACAAGGGAGATTGTTTCGGTTTTGAACTTCTCTCATGTTCGGCTCAGCCTGGTACAACTATGAACGCCAGCTTCGCCACGGAAATTGGACATCCCATCATCACTACGAGTAAAAGTGACATTTTTGAAGCTCGATCGAGCTAAAAAAGCCCGATGGATCTAAAAAAGCTCGAAATGGCTTTGTCCTAAACCTGGTTAACCATAACTAATAAAATAATTGTATTCTATGTCCACTTACCTTTCATAAAACACCTTGTTTAGGGGTGACTGTCGACGTTTAGCTTTGCAAGACCTATAAACTCGGCGAGGGGGTAAAACTGTCCACATCGCGGAATGCCGATTTCACGCCACAACACCGCACACCAAACACTACATGCACAGCGGCGATGTGGACAGTTACCCCCCTCTTCCAAGTTTAGACTTCTTGCAAAGCTTAAAATGGACAGTCACTCATAAACTAGATGTTTGGTGGAAGGTAAGTGGTCATAGAATCGAATTACTTTAGTGGTTATGGTCAATTAGTTCGGCAAATATTGCCCATACGACACTTTCCCAACAACTCGATCTGGTGATTGGTTTGCAGCCATAGCTTTGTTCTCATCTAGTATAGAACAAGGCTACACCGGAGCTAAATCGCTCTAGTTCTACAACAAGCTAGACCTTACTGACATTTGATTTTGTGATAATGACACCATATATTTTGAGTATCAAATTTTGGGACAGAATTCAGCCATTGACACTTTGGACTAAATCAATCCAGACCTCAGAACCAAATTGAAATTGACAGCGGAGTGATGTCGCCAATGCATTGCAGTCAGTTTGAAATGAACAAGCCTGTCAAGGAGTTGCCACCCAATGAAAATGCTTCAAGTTGGAATTGTTTATATTTGATCAGATTTGCTGTCCGCATAGGTGTACATGAATCTCTAGACTAAAACAACACTGCATGGTGCATAGTGTTGGAGGTTGGAGAAGCTAGGTATCTAAATATTACATCCCAGGATTTGAACCGAAACTTTCTATCACAAATATTTGACTGATCTATCTGGATCAGGTCGGACAGATTTCTTCTGCTTCAAAAAGTCAACGTGACCAACCATTTTGTGCTTGTATTACCTTTGGAATAAATAATAAATTACCTCTGTCCAGCTCCCGTCATTCCATAAATGACATTGAGAAAAAAATTATCGAGCAAGATCCTTCAAAAAGGAAATCTGCGGCCAACTTTAGAACACTCGCGTGTGACACCATCTAAATTCAGGATTACAATTTACACAAATCCAAAAAACGGTTTGCTCAGTTTACCCAGTCGGTTTGAGAGATAAAAAATTAACTTACCTTTTTTGGTATGTTCCTTCTGTTAGGCATGATACCAATGGTTATGATCTTACATTCACATGCAAATAATTATCACAATCTCCGTATACTCGTATATAATATCATGAGATATTATATCTGACATCAGCACTATATAATTCATGCAAATTTGAAACTACATCTGTTAGCCAATCAGAAAGAAAAGGCTTTAAAATAATGTTGAATGACAAAGCTCGATATATATATTTTCTTTTGCTGCTTCTGAAAATTAAAGGAGGCCAGGAGAAATATATGGCTATAGGGATGTTGATAAATATGTATTCCATCCACACGAGGCTGGGCTAATCAGTTTCCAGGGTAATAGGAACTGTGAGCACTCGTGTTCTGGCACATGTAGGCACCGTCGTGATATGACTGAAACAAGGTTGAAAACAACGTTAAACCCTACTACTCACTCCCCATCCACACCAGCTCAAAACTAGGCCACATTGACTTTCTGAAGCAGAAGTCAAATTTTGCTATAGGAAATCTTGGTTCGACAGATAAACTCTACCGTGTCAATATCACAAAATTAAATGTCAGCACGGTTTAGCTTGTTACTAGAATCATTCCTGCCTGCAGAATCTTACAGGTGTATTGTTCAGTACAGGAATTATTTCAAGGCTTCAACCTAATTTATTTTTCCAATTCTTATTTTCAAAGAATGGATCAACCAAAAGAAGGGCAGGCCCCAACTAAACAGCAGACTATGATCTACATTTGTGGAGGTATTTAAATTATGTGCTTGTTACTGGACAGTGTACAAACTTCATTGTGTAAAGTGTTTGGCATTGTTGAACGATTCTATCACTGATCTAGATGATGGTTAATTGATGTATATACGCTCACTGCTGATGGTACATGGGTAGTTTTCAATTACTTAGGCAACAAGATCACCATTCGCAACTTCTCGAGGATCTCTGGTGGCATTGTCTGATTTATCACAAAATAAGAAATCTGAAACTTGTCAAACCTGTATCCGGTATTTGTTCTGCCAAATATGGTTTGCACAAGATGAAGTAGAACTCGTCCAAAAAAAAAAATCCTTTACGAGTGTCACGCCCGATGCGTCTACAGACAAATGAAGAAATACCCGACGAACAGATTCTTATATGAATAAAGTCTGTATTGAAATAATCTCTGGATTTACACTGTCTAACTGACATCCTAAACAAGTTACTACCACGTTGTTCTATCTTGGCGCCCTCTCTCACTCTCGTGTACAAGAGTTCTACAAAGGGGGATAACTCTACATGACATTTTTCGAAAACACATGGGAATGACCTCCCTTAGACCGTTACTCAATAGTAGTATATGGAGACGTGACCTATGACATTCTCCCCACAAAGTCTCTGATGACGTCCTCGTTATCAGCCAGGTGCAACATTTAAGTCTTTCATTTAACCAATGATAATGTAAGCTCAAATCGACTTATCCCATGTTTATGATAGTTCTATATCATTACGTTTGCTCTCCTAGAATTCAAATCCTCTTCAACTTCATCCGCATAAGAAGGTACACATATACTGTATGGTTACATTTCAAAAATATACCAATACAATTACTGTTATTTCGTGCATATGAAAATTTAAGAAACAGTATTTATCAAATTTCAAAATGAAACGCAACGCTTCAATTACACTTAATGATCACATATAAACTAAAGTAACATAGTTTTCAATCGCATGATGATTTGCATTTTGATTACTTTAATAGGATGAATTTATCAATCTTATCAGAGAGTGATCTCAGAAAAATTAAACTTATGAAACAGCATTTAGAATGGTATTTCTGGAAAGTTCAAGTTTCTTTGGTCTTGTATGTACATAATGATGAACCAAGAAGTGTAGATCTTTGAAGAACTTAATATGTTCATACGGCACTTGAACACATATGATATGAATTATCAACAATATTCTGGTATTCTTATGAGTTCATACGGCACATGAACTCCAATTAATTACTGAATCACAATTGATTTCACATGTTTCACATGTTCCGAAGTACTACACTGGGATCCCTATTTTCATTCCTTGGAATTTACACATATGCATATATCCCAAAATTCATGCACATATACTGGAAATCATCACAAATGCGGTAATACTTGGGCTAATCTCAAGATTCACGTTGTGTTCAGACGGCACAAGAACACAATATTACAATCACTGATACTGTGCACATTTAGCTGCATCTCCGTATATTTGGAAGTCTGGATGCACTGGTGTTGTACGAAGTCGTCTAGAACGCCTTGGTACTGGCACCTCTGAAGGTTTTGAAGTTGCACGCTGCTCCAGAGTACCATGACCCCTGTCTACACGTAGGTTATGTCCTGGATCTCTATCCCTTGGTGATGAACTTCTGTCCGGGTCTTCTGATTCAGGTAAGTCAACCAAAGGTAGGTCATTCTGAAGGTTAACTGTTGTGGGTCTGTCATTTAACATGAACCCGAGGAGTTCATCGTCTGATGAATCCGACTGCAAGATCATTGGCTCCGCATGATTCCGATAGGTCTGTGCCTGACTCTCGTGAGTGAGTTTCCGTTCAGTCACTTTCTTTAGCTTGTCGTGATGTAAGAGCTTGATGATTCCATCATCCAGCTGAACCTTGTACAAAACTGGGTTATCCGTCAAGTCTATGATGGTTCCTTTCTGATTCCAAGTATGCTTAACACAGTTCTTAACGAGCACTAGATCTCCCTTTCTCAAAGGTTGAAACTGTACATGTTTCTGTCGATTGGCTTTGTAGCGCTCGTGTGTCTTTGACAGATGACCTTGAGCAAAGGTCACCGCCTTCTTCAGTTTCTTTTCAAGGTTTCTCGCATATTCATTCATGCTAAGTTCTCTAGCTGATGTTGATGGGTAGATCAGCTCTTCTGGCAGTCTGGCCTCTCTGCCTCGGTGTAAGAAAATTGGTGTAAAGCCTGTTGCTGAATGCACCGTAGCATTGTGAGCCAGTGACAGGAATGGCAGCATATCTACCCACTTGCTGTTGTTATCTGTGTAAGCCTTTAACATAGTTTTCAAAGTACAGTTCCAGCGCTCAATTGCTCCATTACTCGTTGGGGAATATGGAAGCGTGGTTACTCCCTTTATCCTGAGGGCTACACAGACCTCTTTGAACAGTTCACTGGTAAAGTTACTTCCCCTGTCACTCAAGATCATCATGGGAATCACACCTTGTTTACAGCAGTAATGTTTTACAACTACTTCTGCTGTCTCTTTCGCGGTCAAAGTCCGAAGGGGGAATGCTTGGGCGAATTTTGAGAAATCGTCCATCACACATATTGCATACCGGTATCCCTCTTTTGAGCGTGGTAGTGGGCCAATGCAATCAATACAAAGCTTCTCATCTGGACTACTAGGTCTCCACGGTTCTTGGAGTGGTGCTCTCTGTACACTACGTTTACATGCCACGCAAGATTCACAGGAACGAATCCAGTTTTCACAGTCACGTTTCATTCCAATCCAGAAGAATTTCCTTCTCATCCGGGTTAGTGTATTCTGGACACCTCTGTGGCCAGCTAACTCGTGATCATGAGTCAATGCCAAGATTTCTTGATGGAACCTACCAGGCACAATCAACCGGAGACTCTCGTTTTCCTTGTCAAGATACCACAAAAGTCCATATTCCATGCGGCATCTCGAAAAAACATTCCAATACGGCCGAAGAAGAGGGTTGTGGATAGGGAGCTCTTCCAAACAGCATTTTTGTCCTGTCTGCATCCAACTGATGACAACTTGTAACACGGGATCTTCTTGTTGGGCCAGTTGCATTTCCTCTCTGGAAATGGAGGAGAGCCAGGAAGCATCACTGAGTTGTACACTGTTTACATGAGTGCCAATCTTACAGTCCACACATTTCTCATACGGTGGGTAACGGGACAGTGCATCAGCGACTCTGTTGGAAACGCCAGGTCTGTGGCACACCTCAAAGTCAAAACTAGCCAGTGCCTCTATGTACCTTGCCAACACTGCAGTCTGTTTCGATGTGCTGGTCATTAAAAATGTCAATGCCCTGCAGTCCGTTCAAAGTGTGAATCGTCTACCCAGGAGAAAGTGTCTATATTTCTCTGTGAAGTAAACCATGGCAAGTGCCTCTTGGCGGTGGGTGGAATAGTTCTGTTCTGCATCATTCAACTGGCGTGATCCAAAAGCAATGGGTCGATCATCACCATCTAGGGTTTGTGAAAGTACGCCTCCAATGGCGAATCCGGAAGCATCTGTTGTCAGTACAAAGGGCTTCGTAAAGTCAGGGTGGGCGAGTACTGGGGGATTGGTTAACAATTCCTTTAATTTCTGGAAAGCCGTTTCTTGGTCTACTGTCCACTCCCAAGCAGCCTTTTCCTTTGTCAACCTCGTGATTGGTGCAGAGATCTTCGCAAAATCCTTGATAAACTTCCGGTAGTATTGGAGCATTCCCATAAAACTCCGGATTTCCTTGACGTTTCTTGGCTGTGGCCAGTCAATAATGATCTTGATCCTTTCAGGGTCCATTTGAATGCCGTGTCTGTTGATCGTATATCCAACGAACTTTACTTCTCTGAGGAACCATTCACATTTTCCTGGTTTGAGACAGATGTTGTGATTGCGTAGTCGCGCGAGGACCTGTCTGATTGCCTCATTGTGGGATTCTTCATCCTTGCTCATTATCAGGATGTCGTCTATATAAACATGGCACACCCTGCCCACTAAATCTCCGAGCACTGCCTTCATCATACGACAAAAGCTTCCAGGGCTTCTATTGAGCCCAAATGGGGTACGGCGGTACTGAAATGTTCCTTCCTCACAGACAAACGATGTAATCGGTCTACTGTCAGGATGTAATGTCTGCTGGTGAAACCCGGATTGCATGTCAAGCTTGGTAAAGTAGTCCATTCCCTTGAGCTGACTAAGTAAATCCTCAATATTTGTTAGTGGAAAAGTCTCATTGTAGACCTGTTCATTCACCTTCCTCAGGTCAACGCATATGCGTATGCCACCATCACGCTTCTGAACAATTACGATTGGACTTGACCAGTTGCTGTTACTTTCCTCGATTATTCCAGAATTCATCATCTGTTGTAATTCATCCCTCAGCTTTTCTTTCAGGTGGTATGGGACTCGTCTTGGGAGAGATTGAACTGGTTTGGCATTCTCTTTAAGCTGTATAACATGTGGGATGACGTCACATTCTCCAAGATCCCAACTTCCACGAGAAAATACTTCATGGTATTCGGTGCATATGTCCTCAAATTGCGTCCGACAGGTCGTTGAAACTTCCAGCTTGTCAAAATTCACTAAATTCATGGAGCGTACGTCACCTGGTTCCTTCGCATGGATGCGTGAGACACCATCATATGTTCCCTGGTACATGATACGGTTTACAAAAGCAAACTCCTGATCATTGATGCTGGCCAGTTCATGGTAGAAAGCTTCTACTTCCACTACTGTTCCGATTTCTTTTCCACGTGATAACTGAATGTCCTCTGTGGTCGTGTTTGAAACCAATATGTTGATAATACTCTGGTCAGGCCTGACGAATGATTCAGCCACTTTCAAGTTCAGTTCTCCAGTTAAGTATGCGTTGCTAGCAAAACAAACTTGGCGTTGGTCCAATTGGTCAACAACTGAACTCCAGGTCAGTTTTACTGGTATTATTTTCTCGACATTCGCTGGAATGCTGGTGTTTTTCAGAATAGTGACTTTATTTTCTGGCAGGGGTGTAACCGGTTGGAGTGGTGTTCCATCAACGGTGCATAGTTTCATTTTGTCTGACCCCATTGTGAAAATGTTGTTGTAAAGGTCAATGCGGCACCCATGTCTTCTCATAAAATCTGCACCAATAATTGCGTCACAGTTTAGAATCTCAGTAACCAAAACATTTTGGAAGAAGTCCTTTGTGTCTGCCAAGATTGTGGCGTTGAACGATCCTTTCACAGGTAATAACTCATTTGAGGCAACAGACAAAGTTATGTTTGCTGGTTTTAGTTCTACTCCTGGTAAGTTCTTCTGAAACCATTGCTGTGAAACCAAAGTTACATCAGCCCCTGTGTCAACCAGTGCTCGTGTCTGGACACCATTTATTTGAATGTTTACAAATACTCCTTTACCGGGTAGAAAACTTGTCAACACCCCTGTGTGTTCAGTGTTCTGATTGGTTGTGCCATTCTCTGTATATGTGGATACATTCTGGCCAGTATAATTGTAACCATGGTAACCTTGATTCTGTTGTTCTCCGCTAGTGTACGGGTATTGTGGATTTCCATTTTGTTCCTGTTGACTCAGTCGTTGTATATCCCCAAATACCTGGTCTGTTCTTTGTTCTGGATAATAGGTAGGACTCCTTTCCCAATTGACAACATTAGACCGAGGCGATGGTTTTCTGTTCTCACCCCTTGAATTACGTACACTGGGACACGACTTTTATAGTGTCCCCAGCCAGAACACCCGTAACACTGTATTTCTTGTTTGTTGGCATCTCTGTCTTGCCTTTCTACTTGATGTACACTTGGTTGTTGTGTATGGTGTAATGGTGGTCTGTAATGCCCAGAGTTAAATGTAGTAGTATGTCCAGGTTGATATTTGGGATCATTCGGTGTTCTATATGGCCTTCTGAAATTGTTTGATCTTTGAAAGCGTGTGCTGCTACTGTTGTTTTGTCCTCTAAATCCGTTTCCATAGTAACTACCTCCTTGCTGTCTGAAACCATAGTTTGTATTGTTTTGTCGGGAGTAGTTTTGTTCAGCGTAGTTTTCCTGAGTGTTACCATCTTTTTGTCTCACATCTTGATAAAACTCCTGCCTTTGATTAAACTTGTTTGCGTTTTGACTAATTTCTGTGTCTGGGACACTTGTAGTTGGTTTGGGGTCAGCAAAGTTCAAATATTGATTCGTCTGATCAGCTAACTTAGCTATGTAGTCGGGATTTCTCCTCATTGCTGGTTCACGGTTTAGCTCACTGATTAGAACTGCTTTGAGTGCTTTATCCTTGACGCTTTGCATGAATCTGTCTGTTATTCTAGTGTTCATTGTTCTGTCTTGTTGCATGGCTAGGTTTCCATCTATGTCAAACGAGATTTCGTTTCCATACACCTGATAAATCAGACTGCGAATTCTATCCATTAATGTCCAGTACTTCTCGTCTGGTTTTAATTCTACCAAGGACAGCACTCTGTTTGCATGAGCACGATCTGCTTCCGTGCAGAACATCTCCATTAATTCATTTCTAAAGGTAGGCCAGGAACTCCAACCTTGAGCGGACGAACGGACCAATGAACGAGCAGGTTCAATGCATTGCAGCATGAATATCTGTGGCTTTATGCTTTCAGCTATTTTCCTTATTTTACACTCTTCTTCAAACATTTTTAGAAAGTGTGTAAGTGTAAATCCATCCCTTTCCAATATTGATGAGAAAGAATACTTGGGGAGAATACAATGTAACTTTGGTTGCTCAAACGCACGAAAAATAGGTTGCTGTGATGTTTCAGACTGACTTTGTGAAGATGGCGAGGGAGAAGAGGGGTTGTACCGATAACTGGAGCTATGTTCAGTGTTAGGACCATGTGTTACACCTGTTTGCTCATTTCTTTGTACTAATCGTCCCATCATGTCTGTCAAAACTTGTACTTGTTCTGTAAGATTTGATATTTTAGTGTCCATCTGTGTTATTGTAGATTCCCTATTCTGATCAGTGTCATTTAATTCCTCACCACTTCTTTCAGGTGGTTGTTGTTGTTCATTAGAAGCCATGCTGTTTTATGTTTTGTGCTATTTGCTATACACCAAATTGCGTCTCTGTATTTGTGTAGAATCGTGAAATTATCTTATCTGAATGTTTTTATTCATTTCAGAGTCAACACCGTTATGTCTCATCGGACAACCTGAAACCATTACCAGTTTTACCAATTCCGAAAACACGTGGTTGTTGTCGAAAACTGGACACTTGGTAACCTGTCAATGTTCATCGGGAAATTTCAACACAAAGTTCAACTCGATATCCCATCCTCGTCGCCAATTGTCACGCCCGATGCGTCTACAGACAAATGAAGAAATACCCGACGAACAGATTCTTATATGAATAAAGTCTGTATTGAAAATAATCTCTGGATTTACACTGTCTAACTGACATCCTAAACAAGTTACTACCACGTTGTTCTATCTTGGCGCCCTCTCTCACTCTCGTGTACAAGAGTTCTACAAAGGGGGATAACTCTACATGACATTTTTCGAAAACACATGGGAATGACCTCCCTTAGACCGTTACTCAATAGTAGTATATGGAGACGTGACCTATGACAACGAGTTGGAGAACTCCGCCCGTTGTTTGGAGTGAAATTGGACAAGTCCAAGCAAAAGGATAGTCAGAGGAGTTCTGCACCCAGGGGAGATAATCCTGATATAATTTGAACAGTCAAATGGGATTACCTCCCCTCGACCACTTTCAAATGCATGGGGGGTTTGCGATGACACCAGAGTATGCATCAGTACTTGCCACCCCTGTCGACCTTTCCATCTGCAGTGGACCGATCCACAATAGCGTCAATTTTCAACTGGCAGATTTGAAAACTGACATCACTGGAACTATACAACTTAAACATGCGTCCTATTTAATGTTAGAACTAATACTTATCAAGGTCAAATTCTAGTATTTGCTACATTTTATGAAGGATTAAAGCTAGGGTCTCGAAACTCGAATTACATAAGCAACTGGTGATGTAACAGAAGCCCACCACAGTTGACTGACCTTGACCTATTTTGTCAAGGTTATATAATGTTTAGTATGATATACGAGTGGTTGGGTGGGTTCATGGTTCCTGTTGCTTCAATGCATTTTGCTGAGAAGCAACAGGAACTTGATAATGGGATGTCTAGCACTGTAAATTATATCACTTGTCTTTATTGCACCATGTAAGCGTCCTGTCTGTCTTGTGAGCTGTTCTCAGTGTTTTATAGGGTGGATGGAGGGTGTCTGGTTCCATGCTGCTTTTCTTCTTTGAAGTAGCAGGAACACAACTGGGCTGGGTGGTGCTTAGTTGGTTCGTCGTGATATAGCTGAAATATTGTTGAAAGCGACGTTAAATTCTATTCACTCGCTCACTCGGATTTGATAGACGAATCATGACTGGGGCTGATGTGGAAAGCAGTCCATAAATCTGGGGAGGATTCATAGTATATTAATATTAAGATTATCAACTCGCAATGAGAGACTGGTCATTTCAACTATCAAAACTTTTCACATTTTGGACTGGTCATACTATAGACTACCATTCAACTTGTTGAGAAAATAACTTGTTGAAAGTGATTACATATACAAACTAATCATTGCATGTTTTCACTTGCAGACTGCCACAAGGAGAATGAGATCAAAGCCCGAGACCCGATCAGATGTCACGAATGTGGTTACAGAATTATGTACAAGAAAAGAACAAAGAGGAGTATCCTTTGATTAGGCGCTACAGTAAATTCCGTAATGATTCGATTACCCAATTGGAATTTAATCACTCCCAATTTTGCGGACAAAATACTATCGGTCATTCTAATTATATTTGATAATTTCACATTATTCCTAAAGCTGGACCATTTTGATTGCAATTAATTTGTATTAGTTAATGACCCATTGAAGGAAAATGGGTTGTAAACTAATACAAAGTGTATTGTATTGTTCATCCTACCGGTACAATGTACTTTAGTAATGCTGTTTAATTGCTTTTCCACTCTAGTTTTTGCAAGACACTTAACGCTTTTACCCACATTTCTTATCCCAAATCTCGTTGGAAATGACTAAAAGCTGGATTAGTAAAGAAAACAGGTATGCATGGCACCACTGAGACTTCTTTGTTCTATGTCCTGGGTTATTAAAGAAAATAGTTAGTCTGACTTCTTTGTTGTATGTCATAAGTTACTAAAAGATAATGGTTAAACAGACATTGTTGTTCTACATTCACATTGTGGTCTGTAAGTACTGTCTCTCAAGTAGGAGAAAGTAGATCACCAGGGTGCCCTCTGAAGGTTGGGGGTGGGGCTAATTGTCTATCCCTGGAAGTCTTATTTGGTGTGGTAGAAAGAACCTCCGGGGATCTATTGTAGGTGGTGCATACCCAGAAAGGTTTATGTCACATTGTTAGTCCAAGAACTGTTATCTTGTGGATCAGCAGGCATAAAGTAGGTGACAAACTCGAATCATTTGTTTCCTATTTCCTGTCACAAATCCAGACCAGATCAGGGCATGAAATGTTTTTTTCAGTCCACCTGTCACATGTGACAGGTAAGGTTTTTTTCTACCTGTCCCACCCAAAACTTACTTGTACACAATTTTGTCAAAATTTCTATATGCTGATCGAATTATGTTTAAACGATGAACGCACCGGGATGTTTTGATGAGAAAACTATCTATTGTAGTCCTGAGGATTTTATTTTTAATACCCACTCACCAAATTTCTGATTTCTTGAGTTTTAAAATGTTTTTATTACCTCATGTAGTAAGAACACAGAATGACAAATAATTCATTAATTAGTTTTGATAATTGCTAGGCAAATGATAAATAATTACTCTCCCTGGTCAAATGATAAATAGTTAAACCTATTGCCAAAAAAAAACAAAAAACCCCCCGCACAATCTAGCTTTCCCCAGTAGCCTACCATTCATTTTCATTTCTAATTTGTTTTTTGAAATGTCACTATGAGGCACGATGACGGAAGCACAGATATGTATAAAGTTATTAGCATTTTATGTTCATGGAATATACCAGTGAACGTACGGTGATTGAGAAGCACAACACAACCAACCTCATGTCTGGTTTGTGTCGCCCCTGTCAGGCTATACATTCTCTAGATCAGCTTCACGTTTGTAATGTTTAAAAAAAAAACTTAATGATATGGTAACATTGGAATGGAATTTGTTTCAGTAAACTTGAGCACATTTTCGTAAGTCAGCTTTCCTGCCGCAATGCGTACAGTTTGACAGACATCCGTCGATAACCTTCTTTTACTCGTTTGTCTGACATCTGAGCGTGGGTTCCCGATCTGTTCACTGTGACCTTTGATCTGAAGAATATCCGTGACTTGAAATATACCTCGGCGACTGCCGATCTCCAATGGTCTCTCCAACAGTGTAAGCAAATCTGGAGCGTTGAGGTCTGATCGAACGTCGACGCTTGCCGAAGCATAACGAGGCTAAATTTATTTTTAGCTCTAAAGCATGGCATGCTCTCAGCAGGAGTTGAGACATCGTTTAACAACAACAACAAGAAGTTTTTCTTGCTTCGGGCGTTGGTAAAGATCAATGCCTATGAATCCCTGCAATGTTCACCTGTCGCATGCGACAGTCATTTATTTTTTTTACCTGTCGCACATAAATACTACCTGTCATCGACAGGTGGACACCCGAACATTTCGCGCCCTGCAGATACAAGTGTTTTTCTTGAATCTCTCCCCTCCCCTTCCTTTACCTTGGGCACCTGAAAAGCTGTTGTCGCATGTCAGAATGATCCCAAATTCACATTTTTCACACTTTCCCAGAACACAGGGCGGGGGGGTGTCTCATTCTTATCTCTACCATGTTAAATTTCAAGAATTTGTTGTCATTCTGAAATGGGGTGTCTCGGACACCTGGATACTCTCAGCTAGCTGAGCGTTAACAAAGGTATATACAGTGAATCAGAGGGTGTATCTGACAGTAGGAGGTTTACATTCCGATGTCATGAGAATGCTGAGAAGCGAGTGCTTTCCTCAGTACGGCATATCACGTTGGGCACACCGGTTCTCATCACAAAAGCAATGTTAAGCTCGGTCAATACTTGGATGGGTGACCGGGTGCTGTACTGGCTGAGTTGATCAGTGTCCAGGGTAATAGGAACTGTGGACACTCTCATGTTCTGGCACATGTAGGCACCGTCGTTATCTGACTGAAAAATGTTGAAAACGACGTTAAATCCTACTCAATCACTCACTCCAAACCACTTCCCTGAACATTTCTTTCGGGTAATATTATTATAACAATGTATTGGTTTTATCTTGAAGCACTGGCAAACTGATGACTTTATCACATATTTTAGAAGAAAAGAAAAAGTTAAACACTACAGGTATGCAATCAACCAAGATGGTATATCAGGGAAATACCATCTAGATGTGAGGCTAGGACATATTCGTACGAACATTTTGCCAGTATTCTACGAGATTCCATAATAAGCCAATGACGACAAACAGTTTGGTATTTGATTGATGTTTAGTTCACGGAGACAAACAACTTTCCAGCGGTCGGTCTTTTGATATTTTCTATTGTCGAACAAAAGCAGACATTTCGGAATTATTAAATCATTTGAAGTTTACAAGCGAAGTCTAGATATGATGCCTTATTTGTATACTGTTTTTGTTTTCTGAATTCCTGTATTGATCCACATGCTCCCATTTGTAATTACACGGGGCGTATATTTAAAGTTATTTCGCTCTGCAGCTAGCTACATGTAGATGTAGTTTGAAATTCGCACATGATTTATATAGCATTAATGGGAGATATAATGTTCTGTGATATTATATCTGAGTAATACTGAGATATTCAAAGGGTTTTGATGTCTATACCCTATTAAGCTAGAAAATAGAATCGGCTTTCTCGCCTGAAATGGTTGAGAAAGACAAAAATGTACAAATCCGCATTGTTGTACATAGTATAATATATTTCTAAAGCATGTGATGCGAGTACACAGCCAAATTTCCACATGTTGGTACCGTGTGGTAACTGAATGGTAACCGCAATGAAGGGCCCAGAACGGTACACCTCAGTACAGTACCAATCAGTACTGACCCATATCCACACAGTACCACTCAGTAATAATAACTGGTCAGTACTGATTGAATACTGTACAGTACCACAAGGAACAGGACTGAACAGTACTGCATGGTAACTGAACAGTAACCAACCTGTTACTGTGCAGTACTGCTCAGTTACCTCTTGGAACCAGGCTGTTGCTAACTGACATGTACTGTTCAGTTCTGACCTGTGATTATCACACAGGAACTGTTCAGTTACAGCTCAGTACCTACATGTATGGTGGGCCTTTCTGTACAGTACCGTTCGGTAGTGTACAGCTCCGTACATGTCAGTGAAAAATTGCCTGTGTGGGTTTTACCATCTGAGGAATAGATTTTCTAAAATATCTTTTGTTTGCAAAGAGCATTCTCTAAGGTTTGTCTTTCCCAATCTAAGGTTTTTTTGCATTTTGTTTTTGTATTGATATATCGGACCAAGATTTGAGATAATTTTCCTTGACTGTAGGCAGTGGTGGTGTTTGATGCCAGGTGACCACACTATGGAGATCAGCAGATTACATTCTATTCCTGATGTGATTCAGACTGTTGTGGAGATTGGAGATGTTCATCACCAGAATATTGGACTCTGCCGCAAATCACAAACATTTTCCTTCATCCTGATCAATATAGGATTTTACTTGTTATTTATCATTCGTAGTTGATATTAATTATGCAAATGTTTTTACGTAAACTTTATATTTATCATGCGATCTTGATATCATTTGAAATTGATATTTATGTGCACATGATATGCTCGAGGATCTAGAAGGTCACTCTGCTATTACACATAATTTATAAAGTATTGTAATTAAATCCAAAACTTGGAGCTTTTGGATGAAGCAAATATTTGCTTTACCTCGAGTACATCAATTCAAAATACCCGGTAAGATTAGTTAACAGAAAACTACTGGGCGCAGGGTTCACAATTCCATGGAAAAAAAATGGGAATTCCATTTGTCAGCATTGCAATAGATAGAAGATATATCTTTGTCATTTAGAAACTGATCGTTTGAAGTGAACAGTATTTTCATTATTTTATACTACATGTAAGATAGTGTAAACCCAAAATAACGAAAATGCTTTTACTGCAATAGATGCCTGAAATAGGAGGAAAATTGTATTGAGTCTTAACTTTAGACGAACAATCTGTTTGGATTTCAGCATGAACTGGGAAATGAGTAAATCGTCAGCCATTTTTTCATTTGCCAATATGCCAAGTCTCATTGAAAAGCAGCATCTCATCTCACGTGAACTGTCCCCAAAAAGACCTGGCAGATCCGTGTGCTGGCGCCTCATTGATAATGTCTGGCTGTGGTGTATTATTTGAAGCCATGTGATGGCCAGGTATTAGTTTGCCCAAAACTCGGAGGTTGTCCAAATTTATGTACAGTAAAACCTGTGTATACCGACCAT
Source organism: Hanleya hanleyi (assembly GCA_036873755.1). Taxonomy (NCBI): domain Eukaryota; kingdom Metazoa; phylum Mollusca; class Polyplacophora; order Lepidopleurida; family Hanleyidae; genus Hanleya; species Hanleya hanleyi. The sequence goes on along the minus strand of JAVTVY010044343.1, from coordinate 95,994 downwards.
GCTTGGGACCAATGTCTGCTTTGACATGTTTGACAGGATTCTGTTTTGTCAAGGTTCGAAATAGTTTAAAATTTAAGCATTGTTACCATGGATAATGTCAGTATTTAGAGGTTGGTTGGTTGGTTGGTTTATCCAGGTGTTGGTATTCACAGGTTTTACTGTATTCATGCTGTGGGAACTCTCTCGTAAGCTTGGATTCTTATTAGATGGAGAACCTGTTCCCATGCCTCTATTCTAGTATATTTTCTATGGCTAGCAAATGGGGATCGAGGACAGGAGTCCAATATGTCAGGAGCCCAATGGACTTATTTCAAAAGTGGATACAGGCCCACAACTGTATATTTTGATTGGGGAATATCAGACAAATACATAAGAGATTTTTAACAAAATGTGGTATGAACAATTTGGCATGAAAAAAAATCATAAATTATTTTAAGAAAAAAAGGATTTTTTTCCCGGGTGATTGTTAAATTTCATGAAAAAAAATATATATATTTTGATTCGGAACAAAAATGATTAGAAAAAAACGTATTTTTTCTTTCGTTCTTTTAATTTCATATTTTGCTTTTACCATATATTTTGCAAGTCTTTACCTGTTCTTAAATAGCAAAGTAAAGTACAGTCTTAACAAATTGGGCATTATTTTCATATCAAAGTTGTCCGCTCAATTTTCTTAATTCTACTTTAAAAGAAAAATGATTTTTTTCTTATTGTTTCCCTGGAATTTATGAAATTAATAATCACCATAAAAAAATTCTGTTTTTATTATAATTTAAAAAATTTGTGCCATATTTGTTAAAATTTTCCTTTACTTGTATTTGTCCGATATTCCCCAATCAAAATATATAGTTGTGGGCTCGCGTCCACATTTGGAATAAGGCCATGGGCTCATGTCAATAAGGGTTCATGTCCTAAATGGCTCCTGTCTGCCCCCCAGCAAATGGACTTGGTATACAAAAGTTGATAACAATGGAAACACAAATGAGCTGTTCATGGTTACATGCAAAGTACAGACATGGCTGTCCTTTTGATTTTGTGCTTCTCTTGTAGTCTTGATGCCTTTTGTGAGTGATTATTTCTCCTCTTCATTACACACCAAGCCAATTTCTACGTTCCCACTTCAAACTTCCCTTGATGTATCAGGCCCCCTTCAATGTTCAAGGGGTATGCGGGACGTCTCTGACCTCAAAACCATTTGATTTTCAAAATGTCAAAGAAGAGCATTATTGATTCACTGACCCCACCATCACCATATTGAAAGGAATGATTTCACCACTTGAAATTACCCTACACACACACACACAATCAGCGGGTAGGTTCTGATTGGTTTCACTCTCTCGTTCACTGGTGACATTCACACCATTTTGGTCATATATCAAGGCAGATTCGAAGTGGGAACGTAGAAATTGGCTTGATGAAATGAAGTTCTTTGCTGAAATGTATGTTTCTCACGTTGCAGTTTTTGTAAACCGTCGGTATAACACCCTCCGACTGCGTTGTGCCAAAAAATGCTGAGCCCACTCCATTCAGTAAAAGACAATGCTGATTGACCGAAAACCTTGCGCACAAAATCTGCAGTCCACTTTTAACCATTGTGCAATCAGAGGGTGTGTTCGACTGTAGGCGGTATTTAATATGCCATGAGAATGTTTATATTTCGACGTAATAAGAGAATAAAAGTTATCCTCAAGTTTGCATTGATTGTTGTCTGTGGGTTTATATGCCTATTGAAAACTCCTGAAAGAGCCAGTGGTGTTTACGCTGAGAGAACATAGTAGTCTAGAGTTACATTGGTTAAGGGGGATTTATACCCAAAAATCTGATTAATAAAATTTTCCTGTCTTGTTGATTAGTATGGTCAATAATGAAAATTCACCCACTTGTCAATCTCGACATGAGGAAGATAATGGAAGTGATTTTTTTCTTCATTTTTATACGCCCGTCAAATTTTGACAGGACGTATTATGGTATGGCGTCTGTCCATAAACTTTTCTCGTCAACGCAACTCGTCCTAGAGTTTTCAATGGATTCTTTCAATATTTGGTGCATGCACTCGCGATCGGTACCATGTGTAGATGTGCACGACGTTTTCTTGAGTTACTCCCCTTGATTTAGGCCTGAAATCCTTGTATTTGGCACCTGCTGTCTTCGTGAACGCAACACGTCCTAGAGTTTTCAATGGATTCTTCTGAAATTTGGTACACATAATCGGTACCGTGTGTAGATGTGCATGAATTTTTTGGGCCCGATTGGACGTTACTCCCCTTGATTTTGGCCGGCACCTGCTGTCTTCGTGAATGCAACTCGTTCTAGATGATGGCTTATACATGTACAGTATTATGACAATTGCAACAATACAAACAGTCCAGGTAGGTTTATTTGTATTGTTAACATTTGCCTATAACATTCAGGGGATAAAAATGTTTATTGACTTGTTTTTTTTTACGGCGTATTTTGGGTTCAATTGAACTCTTGTTAATTTATTTTGTACATAATATTAGTCACTGGTAATGTCAATCTGGCTTAAACCCAGTTAAGTGGAAAAACCCCAAATGTAGCGTCAAATTGATCTACAAGTGTCGAACAATAGTACTGGACCACTCTCCTATTCATTGATTATACGGGTGAATTTGACGTCATCTTGGGCTAATACGTATCGCTGGTTGTATTGGACACTTGTAGATCAATTTGATGCAGCATTTGGAGTTCTTATATTTAACTGGTTAAGGCCGAATGACATTCCCATCAACTAAAGTTATGTACAAAAAAAAAGGTGTTTTTTTTTTCATTTTTTCTTCTTACAATGTCTTCGTGTCTAATTGACAAGTGGGTGAATTTTCATGACCATACTCCAAGCCATTTGGGAAGAAATTGCTGAAAGACTGACAAGGGGTGGAAAATTTGCTTACTGTAATTTCCCTGATAATTCAATCACAGGAAGTTCACTTTTCAACTCTGTTATTCAAACACAGAGAAAAACTAACATTCCCATTCTTTTAAATTGAAGAAAAGTCATATAGTGACATAATGTGACACTTTGTATGTGGTGCCACGAAGAAAATTGCCAGGTATATGCCATGGTTCGCGCACTACCTTGAAAATCTTGAATTGCCTTGAAAATGACAATTTAAAATTCAAGGCCTTGAAATGCCTTGAAAAATAGGAAATCGGGTCATGTACCTTGAAAACAGGAATTCTTAGCATGTTGTCAATTCTGTCAAGATGAGAGTTGTGAATGAATGTTGAATCGCCCTTTGTCATCCGTTACCAAAAATAAGCCCTGATTATGACCGTAAGATTATTTTCTCAAATGATTGTCACGCTGTGTAAAGGGAGACTATCCACGGTATACAGGTTCTCCTTGGAAATCAGAAACCTCACTTGAAGTATGCTATCGTAAGTGAGCGGAGGGTTCCCGACTATTTGAATCTCGGTCACCGCTTCTGCTCAATGAATATATATAAGGTCACCTGATCACGTGGGCCCGCTACATCGCGAACCCTCAGATTTCCATTGAGTTTTCATGCCGAATGAATATTTTTCGGGTTTCCGACAGGTCCAGCAGAACGCAGTGGTTTTTGGCGGCTTTTGAAAATTGTTTCGTTTTTGACATTGAACATCATCTGCTAAATACAAATTGTGGAAATGGTGTGCCTTTTCAATACAAATTGGCTAAAGGATGACAAGTATAAGGACTGGCTTTGCCAGCATGCAGATAAACGCAAAGCTGTATGTGCTGTGTGTAAGAAAGATATTGAGGTTGGCAAAATGGGTGAGTCCGCCTTCACTTCCCACATGCGTGGCAAAACACATATCAGCGGTATGGAAAATTTAAGACAGATCACGAGGACCTGTAGCCCAGTTACGGACTACAAGGCTCAGAGAACGCCACATGGGTGATGGTGTGTAAATAAATAAGCTATCCACAAGACATCATGTACATTTTAATGTGACAGAAACATCAGACTATAACACATCTTTAACATAAGTGTCATATTTGACATTTAATAGGCAGCGTATCGTCAATGCATGACAATGTTATGTATGATCAATAATATCAGCAAGACATTAGTAAAAGTTTATGTATCATTGGATACTGGTTGTGAAAAAAGGTAAGAAAACTCGGTAAGAAAATTAGTCTGTATTCCTTTATTACATAAAAAGTGTATACCTTGAAAACAGGAATTATTACCTTGAAAAGGTCTTGAAAACTGGGGCCTCCAAGGTGTACGAACCCTGATATGCCATTTTTGCCGACTTCTGGTGATCAAATTATTAGGGGAATTACCATAATCAGATTTTGTGGTATAAATCCCCCCTTAAGCCAAACATTAATTTCTTCCATTCTGCACAGTACACTAGTTTATTATGGATCAGAAGATGGACATCTGAAAATGAGCCTTCTTTAGTGTTTGACAATTTGTCCCCCGCCATGTATGTTTGAGGGGACAATGAAAATGCTGTTTGTCCATCCATCCGTGTGTCCATCCCACAGGCAATCTAACACATCTTGTCGATGCAATTATGACCACACAGCATGCAATGAATTGTGACAAAAAGTATTGGATCTGTCATTTTTGATGGAGAATCATCAACGCATCAGACAGGTTTTGTCGAAAAATGAAGTGTTTTCCGGTGAATTACTAAACCCATTCACATATTTATCAAGGTATTTCAAACGTATCAATATCGTTTGGAACACCCAAGTCAACTAAAAATACGAAAATTGGATTCCCAAGCCACCAACTCCTTGTATCCACATTGTCATGTGAGCAACAATAAGCAGAATTCCTTTGGTCACTAATGACTGTCATCAATTCGAGTTTAACTCCCGAGAGTAGTAATTTTTTTGCTTCCACCGATGCCAGGGTCACAATATAAGCTCTCCCTGTATTTCCTACAGGCGAGCTAAAGAGTAATGTTGGAATGAACTTGATAATGCCGGCTCAATTTAGTGGGTGAGCAGATTTATTAGTGACTTAACAAAATCCACTGATTTGAATTTCAAGAAAAATTCACAATGTATTGAATCTACACAAAATATTGCTCCTGAAACATCCGATAGATATATCTATACATGTATAAAGGCCTGTGCTTGTCAAAGATACATAGTTAATAGGGGTGAGTGAGTGAATATGATTTAACGTCGCTTTCAACTATATTTCAATACAGCACTCGAAAAGCACCCGAGCTTCTATGATATACATGTAGTTTTCTTATGATCTACATCCCATCAGTAATCACATGGACTAGAATCAACAACAGAAATGGAGTCCAGCCTCCATATAACAACAAATCTCTATTCAAAGTGGTTCTCAATGGACGCGACACTTGCACTTGGATCACGGTAAAAAATTCCTTCAGCAACAGTTTTCCAATCCGACAGTTTCACTTCGGTTAATTAAGTTTCTGGTTTTTTGCTCTTTATGATTATACATTTATTTCGCTGAATATTCCAACTGGCTTAGATTTCAAATGATCCTCTTCGCCCATCGCATCTATTGCAACCTGAAATTATACAGAAAAGAACATATATTACTTCATATCTGGAAAAAACACAAAAAATCAGAAGCAGTAAATTATACAAGAAAAATTTGACATAATACATCAACACAGAAATGATTTAACTATTATATATGCTCTAATAATACAATTGCCCTATTAACATTCAATCACCCCCAAATTTTGACAAGAATTTTATCAGTGATTCAAAATGATCACCTCCCAAGTCTGGGAGAAGTCACATACAGGCCTCCTATTGTATCATGTTGTCAACTGTCCAATCTAGCAAATGTGATCACCTCACTTTTCTCTCTCGAGTTATTGATGTGGATATTCTCTTTGGACAACTGATAGATACTGAATGTCGGATTTAATGCCTTCATTGTTACGCTTATTATAAAGTGAAATAGTATAAGATTGGTCCCTGTTGTGGGGTTGCTAGCATTTGTGGCTATGACCCTGTAGAGTACTGTTTATTAGAGACGGCCCCCAAACCCAAAGTGAACTGGTCTGACCTGACGAGCCTCTGCTCGACTAATGTCTCCTCGAGCCAATAACAGACTGATCACCTGGTCCATCCTCACATCAGCATACTTGTTCACAAGGTGCTGAAATCACAAACATGGAACAATCAACATCAACTAGTCTCCAATGCTATGGTCAAAGGGGAGGTAACCCGACTGATTACCTCCCTTGCACTGCATCATTCGCCAAGCTGGCTATTTTACATCATGCAATATGTTTACAGGAAACTGGGCTGAAATCACAAATAACACAGATCAATCACACAACACTACTCTCCAATGTTATGGTCAAAGGGGAGGTAACCCGATATTCCTCAACCTGGTCAACATACAATAAAATGTGCATACAGGAACTGAGCTGAACCATTTGAAGCACCCTTTCTACCATGCACAAACCAATAACCTGAGTACGATCCAGTTGCTACAGTGAAACCTGTGTAAACCAACCATGCTTAGGACCACATATAGTGTCCGTTTTGACAGGATTCTGTTTTCTCAAGGTTCAAAATACCTTAAAGGTGAAATGCAAAGGTTTTCATATTTTGTTTTTTATATTCTTCATTGGTCATTTAGTGATTGAATTATCAGAATAACTACTTCATTTGATTTTGCTTGAAGTATTTTGTCTCCTGGTAGCTTTTGAAAAGTGCCTCGAAGATGGTAGCTCAAGCCTGGCCAATTTCAGAAATGAAATCTGCATCACTTATCTGCCCTTGTTTGACGCTGGTTTGTGACGTCACATCAGACCACCTGGCCGGTCGTCAATACTTGTAACGTTCACTCTCCAGGTGGCTGGTCTGATGTGACGTCACAATCGAGGAAAGATAAGCGATGACGTTTTGCAAATCTGAATTCGGCTGAGCTAGGGGTACCAATGTTGAAAAAGATTCTAGCAGACAAGATAATTCAAATTAATCGAAGTGAAGTAGATATACTGGTATTTCTATCATTATTCAACCTATATTAAATGCAAAACGGAGAATTTAAAAACCTTTACATTTCACCTTTAAATTTAAGTATTGGGATCCAAGATAATGTCAGTATTTAGAGGTTGGTCGGTTTACCCCAGTGTCAGTGTTCACAGGTATCACTGTATATGCACTGATCCATGAACTTGAAATGAGTCCAACACTATTCTGGGGTCAGAATATACTGCATGCAGCGACTATGGGATAACCAGTTTTGCAGTTCTGAGGACTAACCGTGACTTCCAGAGAAAGCATAGATGTATCCTTTAGTTTCAACACCTCTGATAACATCGGGAGAATATCAAATAAAGATGGTTTCTGAAAAATTCAAATGAAATATTTAATTACAGTGAGTTGCAGAATTACTGATAGAATCAAAGTAAAGCATTTCTCTGTTAACTCAATCTGTGTCCACCATTAATTAAAGATAATTAAATTTAATTTCACATTCAGCAATATTTCAGATATGTTCCATGTTGGGTTTGTGACAGAAAAAGTATAGAAGCCAGATAAAGTTAGAATCAATGATTGCCTAGAATGATGGAATACTCATGAAACTGGAAATCAAGTTCTAACAAGTTCTCATGGGTAAATAGACAAAACCAAGAAGTAGTGTCAATTTTCTAGATCTCCAAAAGTATGATCCCTACATTCGGGGTTTTCCAGGGTATGTTAGGAGGTGGTGGGAGCTAAGATCAAGCCCATCTCCCTTCTCATTTTAATGGTTGATAAACACTGGCAACTAAATGTGATCCAGTCACCTTGTCCGTTGACGGTGGTTGTAAATTTTTGAATAGAGTTTTATATTCATCCGCCTCGCTGCATAACTTCTCTGCTGACTTCCGTCTCTCGTCGTAATTCTTAAATGATAATTTTCTGGAGAAAAAAGTTCACAAAATTTATTCACCTGAAATTTTTAGAATAATAATCGCTAGTTTTAACGTTAGTTTTCCAAGGACATATTAATTATTATCATTATTAGTACTACACCTGATGAAAAGACCGGCATAGTTTTGGAATGTCCTGTTCAATTAATGGATAATAATAAATTATCATTTTAATTACTTATAATATTATTAACCATATATCCAAAAAATGGTATCACTGAAAAATTCCTAACAGTGGAATTAAATTAACAGTGACAACAATAATAATGGAATAAAACAATTATTTCTATTTCACTCTGACATTATCAAAACCAAATTGCAATGAGATAATTTGACAAACGGGGGTAAAAACAAGAAAAACAGCAACAAGAATTCATCAAAATATTGTGAAGACATGCAATTGTGACTAACGAAGAGGGAAAACAATTTGTAATACTTGCATTTTTATTTTTCTTATAACGCATCAAAAACATGCTTAGAATAAACCAGTGTGCGAACCACCCAAATTCAGCATTTAAATTGTTTTTTTTGCCCGATATATTTTATTATCAAGTTAGAGTGAGTGAATAGAATGTAATGTCTCTTTCAACAATATATCAGCTATATCACGACGAACCAACTAAGCACCACCCAGCCCAGTTGTGTTCCTGCTACTTCAAAGAAGAAATCTTTGAAGCAGCATGGAACCAGACACCCTCCATCCACCCTATAAAACACTGAGGACAGCGCATAAGACACAGACAGGCTTACATGATGTAATAAAGACAAGTGATATCACAGTGCTAGACATCACATTATCAAGTTCCTTCTCAGCAAAATGCATTGAAGCAACAGGAACGTGAACCCACCCAACCACCCGCTCATCAAGTTATACAGTTTAGCCTCACTATAATGTGCCTCAATATCGTGCTGATTCTGATATATGGTGGGTGCTGTCATGCCCCCCAAATTAACAAATGCATATCATTTCAGCCCTTTTATAACGCTGAAAATCTATAAGGTGGTACAAATTTGGTGCCCCAATAACAGCGTTATAGCGAAGTTACGCTGTATCTAGTCTGTTTTGTCATGGCCATTGCAATCGGCGTCCAACTGTATGTTTTTTCCTTTGTTGGATAGCACAGTATTGGGTTCTCTAGTAAGTGAGCGACGCCCATGATTGTACCAATGATCATCACAGATACTCCATGCAGAAATTTCCATCTTGTATTCGGATCTCCCTTTAACATGTTATGGGCCATTCTCGAAATATGGACTCGTAGAAACACCAGTTTGTGGATATTTTCCAAGATTCTTACCTAGAAAATAGACCTAGGAGATATTCTTTGACTATAACCTTCTCAAACTTGGCCATCACTCTCTCGTGGAATGTAATCTTCATGCGGTGGAAGTCATCGTTGTAATCTCTCAGCGTAGCACAGATAACATCTACTGTCTTAGAGCTGGTCATCCTGGGGAGGGGAACATTACAAGTTGGGTGAGTGAAGGAATATCAAGAACTGCTAGACTTTGATGCTGCAGGTTATTGAGAATAGTTACCTCTCCTGAATGTCTATTGACGGTTCAAATTCTGCGTGGATCTAGACTCCGCACTGTATCAGGTTTGAATAAACACCGACAGACCCAGGGAATGAATGCTCCTGGCCCAATGAAAGGCTACCTGAATTGTGATAACCGACCAGGCAATTGGAATTATCAGCCAATAGAATTTTAATTCAGTCCATATCGACAGAGAAATGAATGCTGGCCAATAGCGGTCTACTGTATGGATATCCAGGGGAGGCAACCAGTCTACAGCCAATTATTATGGGGTCTTCTTTTCATGATAATCTTGTAATTTCATTATGCTAATATATATTCCTGTAACAACCATCTGCAAATTGTCCGGTTGTCAGTGAGTCCATCCGAATCCTTTTGTCGGGGTTCCAAGAGTTTAGTGCGCGTCGGAGTCCTAATGCCCACCCTCTTCGTAGGTCCTGTGACGTTAGTCACACTGCCATGTGATATAATATATATGACAAAATCTTTGAAGACATTCAATGACACAAGAAGTGAGATATCCCAACATAAAAGCAGGGATTGATCAAATTTATTAGAACAGGAAGTGGTCTAAAATCTTGATCGATCAGGATGATCATCTCTTTAGCGTTTTAATGATTTCAAAACGATCAAATTTAACTGCTGATAAAATTTTATCCGCAGAATTGGGGGGTCATTGAATTTTAGTTGTGTGATTGAATAATTAGATGATTTAGCATTTATGATTATTGCATGCATGTAATAGAAAATATCTTCACTCACTGAATCTGCAAACATTAAATGCACACAAAAAGAAAATAGTTTACAGTATTTGGTATGAGAAACTGTTTGTTCAACAAACAGAATAATTTTAATCCAGCTTTAGGTGATGTCACTGTGTTGTAGGACTACAAACTGCAGTGAAGATGTGAAGGAACAAGGAAATACCAAGGGAGATAATTCAACAATATCACACTAAAGGGGGGTAACTGAAAATAATTTAGTTCCAAAAAATTGTCCGTCTCTTCAGGCATTTCACATATGTTGTCATTCAAAGGAAAATTTGATTTATTTCTTTCACAATTTCAAAGGAAAACTGTTTGAACACAAGCAAGATAGCAGCTCTTTTTACAAATTTGTGTGAAAGGTGTTTTCCTCTGGCAACTTTCAGGGCTATTTCAGGTCCTTTGAAAAAATGTGCTGATTTTCAAGGTTTTTCGAATTCAGTCTCATTTATCCCATAATTAAATGCGGTCTGCGGTGGACAGTTGATATACGCGAGCGCTGGTGAGGCAGGGGATTGAAATATCGATCGCCGTCTACTTTTGGTTTTGAGATATCATACACAATTGACCCTTCAGCACTATGTTGGTCACCTCAAAACCGCCACTGTCTTGTGACATGTCGCTTTCAATTTCGAATTCAGGTCTCGCGTGAGATCGCGATCGTCAGTGTGAAATCGCTGAAACTTTAACACACAGCCTCATTCCTACAGCAAGTGAATTCCATTCAGACAGTGGAAATGATTTTTCAGTCAATCTTTTAGGTATTTATTACTTACCAGGGTCGAGTGAGAAGTTCTGTCAGACATTGGCTTTCTCTCAGGTCTGTTAGAACCTCATGTATTATTAGATCACACCTACAACAACAACACAGCAACAAACAAATCAATGTTAGACAAGGAAAGGATAGGCAAAAGTAAATTGACTGTATCAGCAATAGTTTGACCGTTTTAGATGAATGAGGTTTGCACTTCATACTGGAAATTGAATTCTGGGAAGTTGGAGTTCATGCTGCCAACCTATCCCCAATCTTACCCTTTCATGGTATAGCCATGGAGTACATATGCCCAAGTACGAACTTACCCGACTTCTCCAATCCTATGAAAATCCTTCTCCAAGACTTGGAAGCGATCATCTCTAAAGTTAGCCTCCAAGTCCACATCATCAGAGTATTCCTTCTCTAGGTAACGACGACGTAACTCCTTCATCTGGTCACCAAATGTCAGACAGTTGTTCAAATTGGCGATCTGAAGGGACAAACATGAACAAATCATCAATGAAGAGTTCCAGTTCTAGGGGTAACTCACAAACTTTGTTCTTAAAAAAAAATGTTAATTTTCTGCAGATGAAAGTGGACAAAAACTACTTTATTTCACATCAGATGATTATTTATCATGCAGTTTTACAAAGAAAATTGCATAAATAATAAAATTGAAACGAAAAATTGACAAAAAAAATGCCTTCTGGGAAAATGGTGTCACTGTGACGTTCTAAGTGCGGCCATCCTGGATTTTTTGGGGTACTTTCTGGTTGACCTTGATCCAAGGTGGTGTGGTAAGTCTCAGCTTCTGGTCTCTTGGATAATGAGAATATTACTGTAACTCACCAGAAAATGGATAAAGTACTGTGGTTCTGATCTGTTCTGTGAATGTTTCTCCTTGTAACGAAGTATTTCAGCTGTACAAAAGAAACAATCACATTTTAGAATGTGTTAAAACAGAGTTGAATTCTTCCTGATTCGTTAAATCTCTTGAGCGAGAGCCAACAGCGGAGAGATTTGTTTGAAAAAGTTGCGAGACTGCTGTCTGCTCTCACTCCCTCAGATGCTTGCCTTCTTCTTAACAAACTTCTTTGTCTGCACATACACAGAAATTAGAGGGAATAAAATCAGGGTACCATTTACTGGTACTGTACAAAAAATTAACCAGTCACGAAGGATTCACCCCAGTCACTCCTTTAAAGTGATCGTAAACCCTCAAGTAAAGTTTTCATCAAATGAAAGACCAATCCGAACAGTGTCGGAAAATATTTATTTTAATTTTTTACGATTTTATTACACAGAGTAAACTGCAATTAAAGCATGGTATTCTATGGTGGTCTGTTGCAATCATATTTAGGTCCAGTGATGTCACACTGCCTTAATACATATATTTCAAACTTTGTATGCACTTTCCAGTGCTTGATTCAAGCTTAAGGTATGTATACTTTGAGTTTCAACACAGACTCACTGTCCCAATGTGCATGTTCCAAAATCTGGGAAATTAAATGCAAGATTCAAATTGACTTGAAACTCATGAGTCACCATCTCCCAGATTTTTGTGAAACATGCACATTGGAACAGTGAGTCTGTGTTGAAACTCAAAGTATACACACCTTAAGCTTGAATCAAGCACTGGAAAGTGCATACAAAGTTTGAAATATATGTATTAAGGCAGTGTGACGTCACTGGACCTAAATATGATTGTAACAGACCACCATAGAATACCATGATTTAATTGCAGTTTACTGTGTAATAAAATCGTAAAAAATTAAAATAAATATTTTCCCACACTGTTTGCAATAGTCTTTCATTTGATGGAAACTTTACTTGAGGGTTTACGATCACTTTAACAGATAATTATAGGGCCTACAAAAAAAGATTCACAATTCATGAAGCTTCCTGAAATGGACAATGTAACCAGTCTGTACTGTCAAACCCAAGAACTGTTTAAGTTAACACAGAATTCTCTGGTTTATGAAGGTTCAAAATACTGGAATACAGAACAATCAAAACATATCACAAGATAGACAAGGGTGTCAATTTAGAAAGGTGTCATTGTATGTCATACAAACCTTTATAATCCTCTGTAAACAGGTTCAGTTCATCCACAAACAACTCAAGGACTTTCCTCACCAGGTCCTGACCAATCAGAGCAGCCACTTGAACCTGAAATTTCATTTGAATTGACCAATCAGAGCAGCTAATTGAACAAGGAATTTAATTTGCATTGATCAGTTCGAGGAATCACTTAAAATGAAACGAAAACCCGAGCGCTGAAGTCCCCCAAAGTTGAAACAATTGAGTGAGTGAGCGAGTGAATGAGATTTAACGTCGCTTTCAACTATATTTCAGTCATATCACGACGTTGGGTCCTGTTCCTTTTCACACCCGGGAACCACACGGTGGGGGGTCCTATTCCTTTTCACACCCGGGAACCCCACGGGTGCCTCAGTCGCCTCTTGCAACAAGCTGTCTGAGGAGCTAAGGTCTATTCTCACCATGACCTGTGGTGTGCACAACAACAACCTAGGTCAATCCCCAGAAGCCCCACGGGGCTGAAACAATTGATCTGGTTTGGAAATATAACATTCAGTACCCGGCATGGAGAGCAATACCAAGTGAGATCCAGTGGTAAGGGTCGCTTTATATCAGAAATATTGCTGAACGAGAAGTTAAACCTTAATTCTCTCTATCTCTCCAGTGGCAAGGTACCCACAATTACTACTTTTGTCCTAATCCGGTCAGGTTTTTCGAAGTTATTGTCCGGAAATGAAATTTCAACATCGCCCCCAGGTTGCGTCACCTATAGGCAGATCGGCGTGACAAACAATCTAAAAGCAAGATGCTGAGAAACCCACATACCAAATTTGGAAAGAATCCGTTCAGGTTCTCAAAAGTTATTGTACGGAAACAAAATTTTAACTTTGCCCCAGGTGGTGCCACCTATAGGCAGATCAGCGTGAAAGACGATCCCAATGGAGATCTTTAAGCGAGGTACCCCAATACCAAATTTGAAAAGTGTCCGTTCAGTTTTTCTAAAGTTATTGTTCGGAAACAATTTTTTTTTACTTGGCCCCCAGGTGGATCAGCATGAAAATCAATCCCAAGCGAGATGAATCCATTCAGTTTTTCACAAGTTATTGTCCAGAAATGAAAACGGACGGACGCATGCACATATGGATGGATGGATGGACCCCAATGGATGGACGAGCCCGCCCCTAGCACTTCAGGCGACGGGGGACAACCAGGGAGTGATCAAATTTATTAGAAATTGGGGGTGATTGAATTATTAGAGGATTTACCATATCTTTTAATTGTGTACAAAATGGACAGGTAAGATAAGACCTGGAAATCTGTGTCAAACTTGAAAATTATGCCAACATGACTATTATTACCACAGCAGGAGAGATATGTTTATTTACGTTTTGTTCCATCATTTGGTAGATAATAACGGGTAGTGCAGTATTAAACTTTCCTTCTCCATCCTGGTCCGGAGGCTGTGTACTGTACCAGTCCTGTCAATACACATACAATATATATATATACACACACGTGATCTTCCAGAGTCCAGGGTGTTTCAGAGAAAAGGATGGCAAGTTATAAGGCTATATACAATTAATCTCCATCTTGCTCCACAGGCACTTTTTTTTAAATGATGAAGCATGTCGGAAAGACGACATTGTCAAGAAAACTAGAGCCTTAAGCACTCAAAAGGGACTATTTAAATGTAAAATAGGCTGTTGGAATAATTCCACTAACTCTTTGATGTTCCGTCCCATGGCGAAGAGCCATACTTGTAGTCTCACACATTCCTCTCAACAAGGATCTCTAGTGCATAATTGTACACATATATATATATATATTAAAAAATATAACTTGTGACCGATGGGATAAATTATGTCACGCACTACGAACAACGCTGATTGGCTGTTTACACTATTGCAATGCACAGTGTGCGAAATTCAAAACTGTCAAACGTATCCGTCTAGGTTGATCAATGCAAGATAGCCAATCAGCGTTGTTTGTGGTGCGTGACGTAATTGTTATGATTTCAGGTTCGAGGTTACGGCAGTCCCTCTTGCATATCGCTCCAATTTCTGGGCTGCACAAATTGCGCGAACGATTATTTCGTTCGCACATTGGTTACGTGGATAAAGTCCCGAGTAACCCTTTGTCCGAAGCTGTGAATCTGTGTCCGTGAAAACGTTCAATAAATGCCCATTCGCGAAAGATTTTACCTATGAGAGTGACGAAGATGGGCGGTTGACATTACTAACTCCATTGAAGTTTATGCAGCATAAACTGGGTTCCAAGCAATCGAAAAGGAGACGAAACGTCGTGAGCTCCATGAAACCGTATCAGATTCATCATGTACATCTAGCCCGAAAACATCGGCTAAGGAGTCTATTTTTCTTATTGTTGTTGCTGAATATGATGGGAATGCCACGCCCCCTTACCCTATATTCACCTATCACAGCTAGACGTACATCCATAAAGCAAAATTATATTAGCCAGACATATGAAAGTTGGAAGTATGCATGCATGGATTAACTACAAGAGTCAACTTATCCGAGGATCATTCTGAGTCAGAAAACCCCACAGATCCAAAGTGCCGGATTGACACCAATTACCAAGCTCTTGATCTCTGGTTAAGAAAATATTGACAGCTGGCTGAATTGACAGATAATCCTGTAGACAAATGTTGGACAGAAAATGAAGATTTAATTTACGTGAATCACTGCAAATGGGTCGTCTGCTATTCGTTCACCTTTTGGCTTAAAAGATGGCGGAAAACAGAAACAGAACTGGATTGTGTTCCTAGGGGACTTCACGCTTTCCTAAATATAGCCACTAAATACAGACATTGCTGTGCGAAGAACTTCTGTGCGCGGCTGTGGGAACGAGGTTAAATCTTCTTAACAGTTACGATCCTTCTACATATAACTTGCCATTACAAATCAACACCAACTACTGTATGGAGAATATATGTTGTCGTTATGGTGGGGGTTATCTCCCCTGTCACCTTTCGTCATAAAGACACTGGGTGCATGTAGAGCTCTTATTGTGTAGATCAGGGAAATGCTTGCAACATTCCAAGAATATTTCAGAAGCAGAATGGAAAGAAAACATTTCTGAATACAGGAAAATTATTATGTAAATGATTTGACCCCCACTGGATTTTAGAAAATTACCATTAAAGATAATGGTGAGGGTCTTGAGGGGTAAGCTCAAATGGCGAAAATTACAAACTGTAACTCAACACACATATTTTATGAAAATGTAAATGAATACAGGCAAAGTGAAATATCCCATTGTTTTCTAAAATGAATTACACTTATACTGGTATTATTTAAGACTAAATTACTGCCCGGACACGCTTTCTAATGAGAATGAGTTAGCCCCACAAAATCACTTTGAAAAGCAGTGCCACTAGAAAATAAACAAATACACGCATAAAATTAGATAAATACAAATGTAACTTGAAGATATCAGACCTGAAACTATACACGAAGATTAAAAACACAGAAACCTGGACACTCTAAAGAAGGAAGTTTCAGACCTCTTTCTTGTCGTGTAAGAACTCTATCTTTTTCTGTGTTAGCAAGACACAGAGCCGGTGCTCAAGTTTTTTCACTATAAGACAGGACCATTAGTCCCTACGGGTCTAAATTGCCCTGTAAAAACAGCTATGTCATACCTCGTCTTTGTGATGATGATTGCGAGTGTCAGTTAGGAATTGCTGCCACTACTCTCATCAATTTTTGTGAAAGACAGTTACAGGGTTTAATGAGTGACAAGAATGGCTGGCAATGACACTCCAACAACCAAGATTGTACAAAATCTTACTTCTTAATGAGGCTAACTCTAAAACTCACCTTCAAGTCTGTTCTTAACGAGTTCCCCAGCCATTCAGCCACATTCTTTTTCATTGTTCTCAAATACCTGAAACATATATCGTACATGATATACACTTGTATGCTATCAGATTGTATATCTCCCCTGTCAGATATATCCTCTGATTGTATACCTCCTAATGTCAGATATACCCTCTGATTGTATACCTCCTACTGTCAGGTGTACCCTCTGATTGTATACCTCCTACTTTCAGGTATACCCTCTGATTGTATACCTTCTACTGTCAGATATACCCTCTGATTGTATATCTCCTACTGTCAGGTGTACCCTCTGATTGTATACCGCCTACTGTCAATTATACCGTCTGATTGTATACCTCCTACTGTCACATATACCCTCTGATTGTATACGTCCTACTGTCAGGTGTACCCTCTGATTGTATACCTCCTACTGTCACATATACCCTCTGATTGTATACCTCCTACTGTCACATATACCCTCTGATTGTATACCTCCTACTGTCAGATATACCCTCTGAATCTATAACTCCTACTGTCACGTGTACCCTCTGATTGTATACCTCCTACTGTCAGATATACTCTCCGATTGAACACCTCCTACTGTCAGATATACCCTCTGATTGTATACCTCCCACTGTTAGATATACCCTCTGATTATATACCTCCTACTGTCAGGTGTACCCTCTGATTGTATACCTCCTACTGTCACATATACCCTCTGATTGTATACCTCCTACTGTCATATATACTCTCTGATTAAACACATCCTACTGTCAGATATACCCTCAAATTGTATACCTCCCACTGTCAGATACACCCTCTGAGTGTATACCTCCCACTGTCAGATATACCCTCTGATTGTATACCTCCCACTGTCAGATATACCCACTGATTGTATACCTCCTACTGTCAGATATACCCTGAATGTATACCTCCTACTGTCAGATATACCCTCTGATTGTATCCTTCCTACTGTCAGATATACCCTCTGATTGTATACCTCCTACTGTCAGATATACCCACAGATTGTATAACTCCTACTGTCCGATATACCTTCTGATTGTATATCTCCTAATGTCAGATATACCCTCTGATTGTATACCTCCTACTGTCAGATATACCCTCTGATTGCATACCTCCTACTGTCAGATATACCATTTGATTGTATACCTCCTGCTGTCAGATATTCCGTCTGATTGTATATCTCCTAATGTCAGATATACCCTCTGATTGTATACCTCCTACTGTCAGATATACCCACAGATTGTATAACTTCTACTGTCCGATATACCTTCTGATTGTATATCTCCTAATGTCAGATATACCCTCTGATTGTATACCTCCTACTGTCAGATATACCCTCTGATTGTATACCTCCTACTGTCAGATATACCCTTTGATTGTATACCTCCTGCTGTCAGATATACCCTCTGATTGTATATCTCCTAATGTCAGATATACCCTCTGATTGTATACCTCCTACTGTCAGATATACCCTCTGTTTGTTAACCTCCTAATGTCAGATATACCCTCTGATTGTATACCTTCTACTTTCAGATATACCCTATGATTGTATACCTCCTACTGTCAGATATACCCACTGATTGTATACCTCCTAATGTCAGAAATACCCTCTGATTGCATACCTCCCACTGTCAGATATACCCTCCGATTGTATACCTTCTACTTTCAGATATACCCTCTGATTGTATACCTCCTACTGTCACACATACCCTCTGATTGTATACCTCCTACTGTCACATATACCCTCTGATTGTATACCTCCTAATGTCAGATATACTCTCTGATTCAACACCTCCTACTGTCAGATATACCCTCTAATTGTATACCTCCCACTGTCAGATATACCCTCTGATTGTATACCTCCTACTGTTAGATATACCCTCTGATTGTATACCTCCTACTGTCAGATATACCCACTGATTGTATACCTCACAGTCAGATATACCCACTGATTGTATACCTCCTAATGTCAGATATACCCTCTGATTGTATACCTCCTACTGTCAGATATACCCTCTGATTGTCTACCTCACACTGTCAGATATACCCACTGATTGTATACCTCCTAATGTCAGATATACCCTCTGATTCTATACCTCCTACTGTCAGATATACCCTCTGATTGTAAACCTCCTACTGTCAGATATACCCACAGACTGTATACCTCCTACTGTCAGATATACCTTCTGATTGTATATCTCCTAATATCAGATATACCCTCTGATTGTATACCTCCTACTGTCAGATATACCCTCTGATTGTATACCTCCTACTGTCAGATATACCCTCTGATTGTATACCTCCTACTGTCAGATATACCCTCTGATTGTAGATCTCCTAATGTCAGATATACCCTCTGATTGTATACCCCCTACTGTCAGCTATACCCTCTGATTGTAAACCTCCTACTGTCAGATATATCCACAGATTGTATACCTCCTACTATCAGATGTACCCACTGATTGTATACCTCCTAATGTCAGAAATACCCTCTGATTGTGTACCTCCTGTCAGATATACCCTCTGATTGCATACCTTCTACTTTCAGATATACCCTCTGATTGTATACCTCCTACTGTCAGATATACCCTCTGATTGTATACCTCCCAATGTCAGAAATACCCTCTGATTGTATACCTCCTGCTGTCAGATATACCCTCTGATTGTATACCTTCTACTTTCAGATATACCCTCTGATTGTATACCTCCTACTGCCAGATATACCCTGTGATTGTACACCTCGTAGGAGGTATACAATCAGAGGGTATATCTGACAGTAGGAGGTGTTCAATCAGAGAGTATATCTGACAGTAGGTGGTGTACAATCAGAGGGTATTTCTGACATTAGGAGGTATACAATCAGAGGGTATATCTGACAGTAGGCGGTATACAATCAGAGGGTATATCTGGCAGTAGTCTCAGATATACCCTCTGATTGTATACCTCCTACTGTCAGATATACCCACTGATTGTATACCTCCTAATGTCAGAAATACCCTCTGATTGTATAGCTCCTACTGTCAGATATACCCTCTGATTGTATACCTTCTACTTTCAGATATACCCTCTGATTGTATACCTTCTACTGTCAGATATACCCTCTGATTGTATACCTCCTACTGTCAGATATACCCTCTGATTGTATACCTCCTACTGTCAGAAATACCCTCTGATTGTACACCTCCTACTGTCAGATATACTCTCTGATTAACACCTGCTACTGTCAGATACACCCTCTGATTGTATACTGCCTACTGTCAGATATACCCCCTGATTGTATTCCCCCTACTGTCAGATATCCTCTGATTGTATACCTCCTACTGTCAGATATACCCTCTGATTGTATACCTCCTATCGTCAGATATACCCTCTGATTGCAGTGGGGTTAAAACCCCATGCACAGCCTTTCTTGAGCATGACTCTTAGCCAATCAGCAGCTTAGCTAAAACAGAGTGGAATGGGCTCATGATAGCATGGCTAAACAAGACATTTTACTGAGTGCTTTTGTCAAATAGATAAGCAACTAACTTGGTCATTCTTCAATAATATAAATACTGGAATGCACACTATAAAGCCACTTTTCAGCCCAGTGCAGTCAGGGGATGTTACGCTGAAAGTTTAGGAGTTTACCAACTGTGAAGATGACTATATACAGATGATACACAAATTAAACAACGTATATACATGTAGTAATTTACATGAAATGAAAATATATTTTAAATTCGGTATCAGACAATATGTGAGATCCCACCACTTTTATTCCTCTGAGTTCATTCTTACTATCAACTAGTATCTGAGTCGAGCGTCAAGGCCTGTTGACAACATTACCAGGATATCGATCAAGAGGTCTGTTTCTATTTAGTGCTGAGAAAAGTCCTTAGAACTGTTTTTATTTGTGTTATTATTTTTATTAATATGTGATATTGCTGTCTAAAAAATATCTGTATTGCCTTAGCCAAGCCATGGTATTAATGCAATAAAACATCTATTGATTCAGCCTAACACATTGGCTAGTTATCTGCAAAATCGTGTATGCCTATTAATAAATCAAACTTGTACAAACTCACTGATTTTGCAGGTCTCCAATTACAGTCGTCTCCAACAATGGCCCGAGATCTTTACCATCAAGATTGAGGTCCGGGTGTTTCAGAAGGTCTGGACCACTAAGAAAAGAACAGAAGACCTTAAATATCTTCTTGAATAATTAAAATGATGTAACCAAGAATCAGGTAATATCACATGGCCTAGTCCCAAAACTACATTTATTCAAATTGACAGAACTCATTTGATAATAACATTTTTCATACAAAACTATTTAACTATGTATCAGATGAGATGCCAGTGTTGACTACATTAGAGAAGATGCATCTAGCTATTTCTGCCTGCAGGATGTCACAACAACGAATATGACATAATAAATTGCTATGTGACAGCAAGACACAAGATAGCACACTTGACATGATTTTTTTTATGGTAGACATGGAGAAATGGCTGAAAATTCAAATCAAAACAAGCACTAAAAGGGCGAATCTATCTTATTTTAAAAAAATCTTGAATCTGATGTAAAGTCGCAAAACAACCAAATTCTGACAAAAGAAACTAAATCTGCATGACAGACTTTGACATATTAGACTTACTCATAGGCATTGACCCAGGTGAGAAGGGAGACAATTTCGTTACTCTCTAACTCATCAGATATCAGGTCACCAAACTGAAATATAGAGAAAGGCACAATGATCAATATCCAATAACTTGATATGATAAGTTCTCTATGTATTAGCGACCCTAAGTCAATTCAATTTCATTTATTTGTGGTCATCTTCAACCAGAACGAAACGAGTGTAAGTTGAAGTGCAACGCAGGGTAAATATTTCACAATGAAAGAAAACAGACTATGACCGATGAATTATGTCCTCTTATTATCGAATGGTATGGGCATTTAATATTGGGACTCTTTAAGTTTATGAAAACATGCATTTTTCAAACCTGACCTGGTGATTGGAGGGAGGGAGGGAATTTGGCTTAATGTCACACTCAAGTTTATTTCACTCATATGGTGACAGTCAGTTTGGTTGGTGGAGGAAGCCGGAGAGAACCACCGCCCTTCGGCAAGTAACTGACAAACTTTTACACATGAACCAGCTGGGCTCGAACCCGTGCCGGTTCAGCGGTGTGAGGTTAGCGGTCACCAGCGAAGCGCCTTAGACCACTCGGCCACCGAGGGCCCCCATTTGATTGGAGAACTTAAGGTAAATACCAAACTGAATCGATACCCGTTTTCAAATCCCAAAAGATATGGTAAATTTAATTCTGGAGTGGCAATGAATTCCTTTTCTTTTAGGTTTTAGCCAATATGTCAGCAATCATTTCTTCCTCATAGTAAAATTTTGAACAATTTATTTCTGACTTTTTCATATAAAAAATGAGGGAACTCAATGTTCAACATTGAAAGTATAGAAAATTATGTGCGGCAAAACCTCAATTTTCAATGCACATTACATAAAAATACTACCATTATTTTAGGTAAAACTGAATTCAATATATTTTCCGGAATTAATATTTGTAATTTTCAATCCTGCTGAAAAGGGGCTGGAAAAAAAAACATGCAAGAAGGTGTCAGCGAATACAGCTCTTAAAACAGCATTCTGAAAATTTCATATACCATTCTACAAATGTATTTAGTTGAACAAAAGCAACTCACATGTTGAGAGATAGCACCATGGTACATGTGTAAGTACTTCTGCACTATGTCGTAATATGGTGGGAACACTGGAGGCAGCATGGTCTGGCACGAGAACAAAGACATCGTAAGAGTGAGTAGGGTTTAACGTCACTTTAAACAATTTTTTCATAATATCGCTGCCGAATTGTAACACAACCATCTTCATGTGACCATCCAATAGTTTTGTCTCACTGAACCATGATACATGTATCATAGGCAGACATGACACTTCAACCAGTCACATTATCCTGTCACCTGGCCTTGCTCTATCCTCTCAATACTGAGTATCAAGTGTGAAAACAACAAGTCATAAACTATGTGAACATGACAAATTTAATAATTCAAAGCCTTCTTGATCTATTTAGTCATTCTCATTTAAGGTCCTGCCAAATATTCGCTGCACTCTTTGAATGACAAGCAGCCAGAGGATGCTAGGTCCCCTGCCAAAATGGCAGCAATATTTATAAGCGTTCTCGGTCTCAGGGGATATACATGAGGGTGGTAACAGCTACTTCACAGGCGTAAGAAGCAGAAGGGTCTTTCCGCCTCCCCAGGTTTTGAGATCAACTCAGAAAGGCTGACTGAATGTTGATTGCTGCTGTAATATATTTTTCTCACGGTGTAGCATGAAAATTATGTAACCAAAATGCAACCCCAAGCGACATCTCATGGCATATTATCTGCAAACTAAATTTGACCAGAATCTGAAGGCATCCTCAACCTATTGCACGGAAACCAAATTTAGACTTTGCCACCAGGTGTCACCACCTGTAGGTGCAAGCAGGCAAAACGCAATCCCAAACGACATCTCATGGCATGGTATCGGCATATGAACTTTGAGAAGGATCTGAAGAGGGGTCCTCATGTTATTGCCGATACTGGATACCCACCGGTGTTTGTGTTATTTAGGGTGGGTCACATATGAATACCAAATTTGAGAAGAATCTGATGAGTAGTTCCCAAATTATTGCCCGGATACAAATTTTTCCACCAGGAGGCTCCACCTGTAGGCAGAAGCGGGCAAAATACAATCCCAAGGGACATGGTATCGTGGTGTCATGTTATCTGCATACCAAATTTGAGAAGAATCTGACGAGGGTCCTCAAGTTATTGCCCGGAAACTAAATTTAGATTTTGACAACAGGTGGCGGCACCTGTGAGTGCAAGTGAGCGAAAGGCAATCCCAAGCAACATCTCCTGGCATGGTACATGTACATGCATGCCAAATTTGAGAAGAATCCGATGAGCATTTCTCATGTTATTACCCAGAAAGGTAGGGTATTTCAAAGAAATTCGACCAAGTGTTTCTAAGTTATATCACTTGCACCACGACTTGCACCACGATTTGAACACACATCCATGGACATGCACTGAAGATTGGAACAAGACGCAGTGGCGCCACCTACAAGCAGATCTTGCTGAAACGCAAAGATTGCAGATGCCAAATTTCAGAGGAATCCGACAAAGCATTTAGGAGTTATCGCTTGCGAAGTATTTGAACATACATCCACGGACAAGCACAGAGGATTGGAACAAGAGGCAGTGGCGCCACCTTCAGGCGGATCTTGCTGAAATGCAATACCCATCGACGTCTTGTCGCAGAGAATGCAGATGCCAAATTTCAGAGGAATCCGATAGAGCATTTGGAAGTTATCGCTTGCGAAGTATTTGAACAGACATCCACAGACATCCATGGACACAAAGAAGCAAGAACCATTTTAAAGTCCCCGGCCGCATTGCGGTGGCGAACAAAAAGATACAGAGATGCTGTGTAAAGTACATGCTGATAATTATTTTCTACAAATATGACATCAATTAGGGTTTGTCAGAGTCTCATTATGATCACGTTGTGCTCGAGTGCTTGGTTGTGTTGAATGACCTATTTTGACGAATGTTGTCCAACAACTGAGTATGACGACATCATTACGACATCAACAAATGCTTTATGTTTTAGCTTTGTGACGTTGTTGGCATTACAATGGAAATGTTGCGTACAACATTTGCTATGATTGCTTGCTATGACTGATCGTAATCAGACTCCGACGTTATGGGTCAGCAGGTTACAGCCTCTGCTGTTTTCAAACAGGCGTGGTAATGGAGGGTTTAAAGTTTGTTTTATTTAAACTTCGACCAATCCTCAACACAGTAAAATGCTATTAAATGTCAAATATAACCTATATCAACAATTTAGCAAAAAAAAGTATGGGGTGAGACCATTTGGTAGAACCTTTAAATTCTAATAATTACATCAGTTTTTCATCAATTATATTTATACCATATGTTTTATTCAGAAATCCACCTAACACCATAAAATAACATTCTGGTCAAAGGAAGAAAATTCTATATTACCTTGATGACCCTAAAGTCGTCAATCACGAGTTGTCGCGTTATCTCCAGGTGTCTAACCAGCCACATCTTGTTGTTGCTGCGATCCTCAAGTTGGTTTCCTTCAATTCTAGAAATGGAAAAATCAAGAAGTTAAAGGGCAATAGTGACAGACTCCACCGACAACTACACTACACTGCTACTTAGTCAAACTTGAGAAACCAAACCAAGACGCTACATGGTAATTGCCATAATAATTCAATCACAGGAAATCTGTGGGTGATCAAATTTATTAGAACAGGAAGTTGACAAAATGGTCCAAAATCATGCAGATAATCCATTATTTCTTTGTCATTTCAATTAATTTAGAGGTGATCAAATTTATTGAAAAACCAGACTGAATTTCGCCCACAAAATTGGGGGTGACTGAATTTCAATAGAGTGATTGAAGTATAAGAGGGATTAACATACATGTGGATAGACACAGATCTATAATCAGAAGATCCCGCAGGTTCTACCTCCTACATGTACATTGATGACCAGTGGTTTAGAAGTATTATCCACACTGCCGCCAATACAGGTCAAATGTGTATACACATGTAATGCAGTGTCTCGAATTGGAAAATCAGCGAAATCTGTTGATCATTCTCCTGGATTTGTTTTGCGTGAGCGATCGTTCTCCCCAATATCACTCCCCCTTTGCACTTTCGAGGAGAGTGATCAAAAGCTCTCCTGAAGAAAAATTTAAGAGATTGAAAGACAGCAAGAGAGATCACTCTCCAGAAAACTGGGACTTGTAAGGGCTACAACTAGTGTCCTCTAATTTAACCACTGAAATGGTCCATTTTCTCGCTGGTTCACGGTGATTTTTGTCTATCACGATTATGAACTGAAACGCAGCAAGGAAGCAATCAGAGATTGCTCAATTGTATGCCCCCCTTCCGCTTTAATCCGACACTGCTCCACCATTGTTCTGTTTTGTATTGGTCTGTGGAGGCCTAATTTGGCTAATTATAAAAATTCTGTTTCAGTCACTTTTTTCGGCATGCCTCGCATAATACATGTACATATTCCACCCGGGACTTTCGCCAAATTCAAAAATGTGACCTGGTTATGAGACCTACATTCCTTGGGAGTATATTGTGGTGAAATTATGAAGCGATCGTGAACTTTGAATTTTGCATCCAATTCACTCTTTTTGGGGCAATTTCATACTTCAGGACCTATGTGATCTACTTTGGAATGTGCTTTGGACAAATAAATATATCCCATTCATTTAGGTTTGATGAACAAAAGGCCATAACTCTTGAAAATATAACCGAAAGCAGAGCTGCACACCTATGGGGTACTGACCACATATCATGCAAATTCCATAATTGTCCATACAATATTAACCGAGATCCAGCCCGGACAAGTCCCAATTCACAAAGATTTCAAGAACAAAAGGGCCATAACTCTTGAAATATACGCGAAACGCGGAGAAACTTCACACTGCACAACTACAGGGCACTCACCACATATCCTGCAAATTCCATACTTGTCCATACAATATTAACCGAGATCCAGCCTGGACAAGTCCAAATTCACAAAGACTTGATGAACAAAGGGCCATAACTCTTGAAAATATATGCGAAACGCGAAGAAACTTCACGCTGCACAACTACAGGGCACTGACCACATACCCTGCAAATTTCATAATTGTCCATACAATATTAACCAAGATCCAGCCCGGACAAGTCCCAATTCATGGAGATTTCAGGAACAAAGGGCCATAACTCTTGAAAATATAGGCGGAACGGGGAGAAACTTTACGCTGCACAACTGTGGGGCACTGACCACATGTCATGCAAATTTCATACTTGTTCATACAATATTAACCAAGATCCAGCCCGGACAAGTCCCATTCACAGAGATTTCAGAAAAAGGGCCATAACTCTTGAAAATGATACCGGAACTCGAAAAAAACTCTACGCTGCACAACTATGAGCCACTGGCCACATTCCATGCAAGTTTCAATCCTGTCCATCAATTATTAACCGAGATATCGCGCGGACAAGAAATTCGGACGGACAGACGCCTGGACAGACGGACGGACGGACAGACGGACGGACAGACGGACGGACAAAGCGATCGCTATATGCCCCCCCTCTAGTTAGAGGGGGGGCATAATGACCCAGGTGTCATAGACATGATGAATAGCCAATTCTGGTCACAGGTCAATGTTGGTTATCTGTAGAATTCCCCAACGCTGATTGGCTGAAGACCACTCCTCTTACAATCTGATTGGTTAACAACACGTGAGTCAGCTTTTGGGATGGCCAATAGAAACCATGAGATAATGATTAAAAACAGATCGAGGAACCAATTCTCTAACTGGATCTGACCCTCTCCAGTCTGTTCCTGCACCGAATTCTCCATAAATCCCGGAAATTTCTGACTCTCGTAAATAGTAAGATGGAGATTGTCAATGACAAGAATTCAGATTTCAACATGAATTGGATCAGATTGACAACCAATCGCTTTCAACTATATTTCAGTCATATCACGACGTCGGGTCCTATTTCTTTTCACACATGGGAACCCCACGGGTGCCTCAGTTAGTCGCCTCTTACAACAAGCTGTCTGAGGAGCTGAGGCCTATTCTTACCATGACCTGCGGTGTGCACGACGACATCCCAGGTCAATCCCCGGAAGCCCCACGAGGCCAGTGTGAAATGTCCCCACATGGTGTTCTTTATATCACCCTCATCTGATGTCGAAATTGTATACATGTAGGTCCTGCCTACGCAATTTACTTCGGATAATTTTTGAACAAATACAAAGGAAATTTCAATTGTAGACAATTTTTCATCACTTATCATAATGGTTATGGTCGGTCATATATAGATAATTATAATTTTGTTTATTTTGAAATTTGTCAGTTTATCATGACGAGTGCTCATTCACCCCCATGGCTCATTCACCCCCATGGGTTCATTCACCCCCATGGATTATTTTATAGGGATAGGGAGATCGCGTGCCCTTTCTATACTACTCATCGCGCACTACTTATCGCGCATGCGCAGTCGACCCATTCTACTGTAGGGTGTAAGCCCGGTCCATGGAATCTCAGGTAGCGAAAACCCCAGGTCTCTCGCCCCACCCTATCCCGCGCCACACCTATGCGACCCGCCGTGCAGTGAGTAAAGCGGAGGAGGAGGAGTAGGAGTCGGACACGCCACGGATTATACTAGGGAGATTGTCCCTCATATCATGACGTTGCATTGACTGGCCAAATAAGATGTAGCCGTAAAGAGTTACTTTCATGCCAGAAGGGCACCGAACAGCCTTGACATAGGAAGGAGGTCATATACAGTTAGAGAATCAGTCTCTGGTTCTGTTTTTAATCAAATTGGAGGAGACTACAATGTAGTAAAGGAGTGATCTTACCTCCCTGCTATAGACTCTTGTAGAACATTGAAGCATCTGGACCTCCAGTGTTTGGGACGACCTGGCGGCAGGAATCCAGTCTGTGCTTGACGTTTCAGTACAGCCTCGTCAGTTCTGAAAACAAACCGGTAGAACATTATCAAGAAGAACACAAAAAAGTGCCCACTTTCAGCCAATATCTTTGACAAAACAGCTTATTCGTCCCTGAATATCTAGAATATCGTGGGACACTAAAGGCTGAATATAACACATTGTTAGCTTCACAGGCACCATCATGTCTGTTCAGAGGACTTTAACATAAAAACTGAACATGCTGAATGTTGACATGCAGAAAGTTTAGTAAGTGCAACACTTCGTAATTTTGACAAAAAAAACGAGATTACTGGATATAAAGCATGCCTGCAAAGCTTCAACTGATATTTATTTCAAAAGTATTAATGTGTATATATAAACCTCCAACATCAGAAGAGAAAGTGTATGTTGTGATCACAAAACTTTAACATGAAAACCGAATGTAGACTGTTGACACCAGCCAGCCAAGCCACCAACCACTCCAGACGTCATCAATCTGTAGAACAGATTCCATCTGTCCAAAATAATTTCCTTGGACACTGAGGCAAAGAGTCTTGTCTTGCTGTTTTCCAGGAAATAGTATTGTTGTTGCAGGTGGACTCTACAAGTACCAGTAACTCAAAGAGAAGTGTTGGTTTCATGCGTCAATTTGCCAGACATGACATATGTTTGGTCTGTGCAAAAAAAGCTAAAAAAAAAAAAAATCTCCCTCTCTCATTTCTTTCAGTAGAGATTAATTTTATTCAACCTAGCACTATTTATTTTCAAACAACTTGAAATAAAGCTATATATACCAAGCTTGAAGCACGTACCTTTGTTCCCGTTCAATAATTCTAAGAGCTGTGACAATGATGCTGGGCTCCCTACGGACTGTGATAAGAGTCCTCTGTAAGATCAGCCATAGCTGTTTACCTAGCGACTCGGACAGTTTCTCTACATCAGCAAAGTAATGCTTCAATGTCTGAAAACAAAAAATTGAACGACCATGAAACATTTGTAGAACAGGTGTCAGATTGAAAACACATGTACATGTATGCATTCATCTTCTCCAGCCAGGTCGACGTACATCACATTGCTCTGTACATCGCCTTGGCATATTTCTCCAGTAAAGTTGGAACGTGAATCCTCATTGATGAGTGGGATGCAGTGATGGCTTGCTGCATCCAATCAGAATGTGTGTTACATAGTAGTTAGTTTCCCAAGATGGCGGCCGGTGAGTTCGAGACCACTCAGGGACAGTCTGAAGACGCAGCCTGTTAGCTGGAAATGGAGTGCTATCATACCTACAGTAAGAACGATCGGGGAAATTCTGCCGAAAAAAAAAACGAAAAAAAAAACAGGGAGAAGCATTTTCATGGCCGAATTGAAATTGAAGGGGAACAACTCCTGGAGGCAAAAAGTCATAGAGCAATATTCCTCTGCCACCAACCAAGAATGTCAAGGCAGCATAGAGAGCTTTGTGATGTAGTTCACTTGGCTGATGAAGATGGTATGCATTTGAATAGCCTTAATCTTTATATAATATTCCAGTTGGTTATTGTATTGGACGTCATAAATATATTCAGGACCTGTACAACTATCCGATCAGATTCTGTGATTGACACTTCCTGTTTTCGAAATTTAGCTCAGTTAACCAATGATCTGACAGAAGTAGTACTTACGGTTATTGTCTGCACCTATTGTGAAAGCCTTCCATTGAATATACCTGTGTAAACCCACCATGCTTGGGACCACATTATAGTGTCGGTTTTTACAGAGTTCTGGTTTATCGAGGTTCAAAATATGCTAAATTTCAGTATTGGGACTCTGGATGAAATCATTATTTACAGGTTGGAAACAATTACCCAGGTGTGGGTATTCACAGGTTTCACTGTACAACATAAGTAGAGTATGGGTAGAATGACCCATGACTCATGGCCCGAACTATTCTCCCGGGGAAACTTACATTCCTGTCTGTGGGACTTTTATTAGGTTGTTTGTGAAGTTCAAACAAAAGATCATCCCGTGAAGTCTCCAGTTCTGTTAAACTGAAAAAATAAATGGAAAATTTATGCATTTCGACAGTATTTAATGCTTGACAACCATTGTATCTTAGGCTGCATGACAGCCATTGTATCTTAGACTGGATGATAACCATTTTATCTTAGGCTGCATGACAATCATTGTATCTTAGGCTGCATGACAACCATTGTATCTTAGGCTGCATGACAATCATTGTATCTTAGGCTGCATGACAACCATTGTATCTTAGGCTGCATGACAACCATTGTATCTTAGGCTGCATGACAACCATTGTAACTTAGGCTGCATGACAACCATTGTATATTAGGCTGCATGACAACCATTATATCTTAAGCTGCATGACAACCATTGTATCTTAGGCTGCATGACAACCATTGTATCTTAGGCTGCATGACAACCATTGTATCTTAGGCTGCATGACAACCATTGTATCTTAGGCTGCATGACAACCATTGTATCTTAGGCTGAGGCAAATCAATTTCTAGCTTCACAAGCACTGTCACTACTTTTTTTGGCATCATGCGAACAGCGGTCAACAAAAAAACAACAACTCTTTTTTCAGTTTTAATGCATTTGCTTCTTAAACTTTCACCAAAATAATGTTTTAGAAGATTGTGCCAAAGAGATGTTTATGTCATGTTTATATTTGAAGGAAATAGTATTGTTGTAGGTTGACAAACTCAGAGAACATTGTTTATTTCATGCGAATTGTATTAAACAGCATCTATATGCCAGAAAATGATGGATATATTTGATTTGTGCAAAACAAAATGAAAGGTACTATTTCTCATATCAATCCACTGACAAAAAGTATTGCTCATATTGGTCCACTAAAAAAAGTATTACTCATATTGGCCCACTAAAAAGAAGTATTGCTCATATTGGCCCACTAAAAAGAAGTATTGCTCATATTGGCTCACTAAAAAGAAGTATTGCTCATATTGGCTCACTAAAAAGAAGTATTGCTCATATTGGCCCACTAGAAAAAGTATTGCTCATATTGGCTCACTAAAAAGAAGTATCGTTCATATTGGCACACTAAAAAGAAGTATTGCTCATATTGGCCCACTAAAATGAGGTATTGCTCATATTGGCCCACTAAAAAGAAGTATCGTTCATATTGGCACACTAAAAAGAAGTATTGCTCATATTGGCCCACTAAAATGAGGTATTGCTCATATTGGCCCACTAAAAAGAAGTATTGCTCATATTGGCTCAATAAAAAGAACTATTGCTCATATTGGCCCACTAGAAAAAGTATTGCTCATATTGGCCCACTAAAAAAAGTATTACTCATATTGGCCCATTAAAAAGAAGTATTGCTCACATCGGCCCACTAAAAAGAAGTATTGCTCATATTGGCTCACTAAAAAGAAGTATTGCTCATATTGGCTCACTAAAAAGAAGTATTGCTCATATTGGCTCACTAGAAAAACAATTGCTCATATTGGTCCATTAAAAAAAGTATTGCTCATATTGGTCCACTAAAAAAAGTATTACTCATATTGGCCCACTAAAAAGAAGTATTGCTCATATTGGCCCACTAAAACGAAGTATTGCTCATATTGGCTCACTAAAAAGAAGTATTGCTCATATTGGCTCACTAAAAAGAAGTATTGCTCATATTGGCCCACTAGAAAAAGTATTGCTCATATTGGCCCACTAAAAAGAAGTACTGCTCATATTGGCCCACTAAAAAGAAGTATTGCTCATATTCGCACACTAAAAAGAAGTATTGCTCATATTGGCCCACTAAAATGAGGTATTGCTCATATTGGCCCACTAAAAAGAAGTATTGCTCATATTGGCTCACTAAAAAGCAGCATTGCTCATATTGGCCCACTAGAAAAAGTATTGCTCATATTGGCCCACTAAAAAGTATTGCTGCTATTGAACCACTACAAAAAGTATTGCTCATATTGGCCCACTTAAAAGAAGTATTGCTCATATCGCCACACTGACAAGAACTATCGATCTCATGTTTACATGTAGTTCCTTGACAGACCACTAGGTGGCCTCCCTTTGTTGACCCACTTACTGTTTATGTGCCTGCAGCAATTTACCATCACTGATTAGTTCTTCAGTCTTTCGCACACTCTCCGGCACAGTGAAGATGTGTTTTAGATTCTCCACAGCAGCTGCCAACTGGAAAAGCAGAATATATATTTTGATCTTTCTAATAAACAAGATATATTTCCTGTACTGGACAACAAAATGGTGAGGTGTATCAGTGGTGTGTCGGTTTATGACTTCAACAGAGGCTGAAGTGAGAACTGTGACAACTGATACCCATTCAGGTTTCCCAGATTGAGTGTGTGGGGAGAAGGGGGCTTGAAATCAGTAAATCCTGACTTGACCATTATTAAAACCTCTTATATTACCTTTTCATCAATTACAATTAATGGAAATCAATCAGATCTCACCTGACAAAACCTAGAATTTTCATTTCTGACTTCTTTCAGTTTCTGTTGTAGTGGTACAATTGATTGATAGGTTTCTTCCACTTCATCCAGACTGTAAAGTGAGAATAAATTTGAAAATATACAAATGATTTTCTAGATATTTCTTTCAAGTTAGATGTACACATATTATCATTTTGTCAAATTCTATATCAAACTTTTATAATAATTTTGAGCATGTGTGTGCTGCTTTCTGATGGATCATGCTGATTGAAATAAGAGATTATATGGAAAAATTTAATTATCGGTAGCTATGCTTCATGCCAATGTTTATAAAAGGAGATTGGTTAATTCCATAATAAAGCAATCCCGTATTAAAATTCAATAACCCCACGACATGAACACAAAATTCAATTAAGTCACGTTCAAACAAATTTGATCAACTTCCAAAATCATTAAAATAATGAAGAAATAATGTGTTATTTACCAGCTTTTGGACAATTTTGTCAACTTCCTTTCTAATAAATTTGATCACCGCTGGTATCGTGGGTAATTTTACATTCTGTGATAGAATTGTTGGAGGATTTAATATACCTGACTTGAATCAGTGTATCGAAATGGCATAAAGAGAATACACACTTTTGTTTAATTTCATACACATCTTGCAGGGCACTCTGCAACTGGTTTAAACCGGTTCTCACACCGTCTAGCTGTGACTGGACTGCAGTTTTCAGCATGGCTTCCACGGATGCCTACAGGAATAGAGACCCACGTTTGAAAAGTAAAACTCATTTTCATTTGAAAAGTAAAGCTCCACAGTTATTGCACACCTGCTTGCAGAACTACTACCGACAAGCAGTAACAGTTTGCATGTTACACATTCTCTTCGAGATTAATATGGCAAGTATTTTGTAACAAAGGATGGGGGTGTGGGAGGGGGGCAAGATTCTGGTCCATGGGAGTTTTTACAATCATGGCAATTATGGATATGAGAGCATCAGAAGCTAATCTTAATTAATGGAAATCCAATAAATACCCCCAACACAACCCCCGCACACACACACACTTTGTGCTCAATAGAACTAATACATGAAATGTTTTACTCAACATGCTCAAGCTGATAGAAAATATGTGGATTCAAGTTGGTGACAAACATTTTTTTTGTTGTCATAAATATAAAATAAAATTTCCACCCATGACATATACATGTATTTACAAATAAACTATAAAGCATGAAAAATGATTTTCTTACCTTTTTACGAGCCACCCTTCTCCGGATCTGGTCCACCTTATCCAGCTGATCAGGCCTCTAAAAAAATAAAATTACCACAACCCTTCAAAATTTATTCCTCAAAAGATAAAAATCACCGATTTCAACTGTTTCAATTAGACAAAGGCTTGAAGCTTTGCAACGTTGACTTTTGGGACCTTTTTGGATTACTTTCCTTCAACTGGATTTCTCTAAAAAATCCAATGTTGTGTAATTTTTAATGTGAAATGACTATGGGAAATGTAAAGCAAAAGAGATGCAAATAATGCAGAAAGGACCTAAAATCAGTTAAAGGTGAAGTGCAAAGGTTTTCATATTTTCCTGTTTATCTCCTTCAAGGGTTAGCCAATGTTGGAACTATCATCCTATTTACTTAATTTGGTTTTATCTGAAATATGTTGTCTTCTAGCAGCTTTAGAAAAGTGCTTCAAAGTTGCTATCCCAAGACCGGCCGATTCATAAATGAAATCCGCATCGCTTATCTGCTCTCGTTTGGCGCTGGTGTTTGACGTCACATCAGACTACTGGGTTGGACATCAATACTTACATTCAGTCTTCAGGAGGCTGGTCTGACGTGATGTCACAACCAAGAAAAGATAAGCGGTGAAGGTTGGCAAATCAGAATTCAGCTGGCCTTCACAGACCTCTCAAGTCATACTTTTGCCACGGCATGAAATTTGAGTATATCCGCCCCGGGGATATGACCCCACAAAAATGAGAATTTCTAGGCGTCATTTCATACCATTTTTGTTTCAGCCTACCTTTATACACTTCCTCCTTCACGAAGGCTACAAATGGATACTTTACAACCAAGTCTTGGAAAATTTTGAAATTACTAACTCCTTTTTCTGCAGACTGGGGCAATTTTGAAGGATTATTGGTTATTTTAGAAATGATTTCATAAAAATGCCAAGATGCGGGAGATTTTGATATAGCTGCGTGAGAGCGTGAGACAGATGCCAAATGCATGAGTCTCATGCCGAAGGCGTGAGTGTTGATAGGTCTGCCTTCAGACACCAACTTTTTAAAAGCTTTTAGCCTTTCACCTTTAAATAGACTTGGAAATCAGGAAGACCACACACACTAGAGGTCCCCAAACCTGTTTTATTGGGTTCAAAGGCAGTTCAGATCAAGCCCTGCAGATTCACATATATGTGCTCAGGTGAGAAGTGGTCTTGACTAGCATAATAATAGAACTATTACATATTTTATCAAATCTATACATATGCAAATGATACAGAATCATATTCATTGCACAATTATGCCACAAAGACTGAAGACAGAAAAACAAATTAAACATCTAAAAACAAATATACATTACTGGCCCATCAATTAGCCTCAGTGTTTTAATGTGTTGGATTACTAAGTTATTAACTTGAATACTTAGAATTTTGTTCAGCATCGCTATATACATGTAGCTGAAATATTGCTGAACACCACGTTAAAACTTAATTATCTCTCTCTCTCTCTTAGCCTCAGTGATCAGCAATGCAGAGGCAAATGCTATAACTTCACCTCAATTGTAACTTCAAAGTAGCCATTTTTAAAATTGTGTTGAATGCAGAGCTGCATGGGTTAATCCCTCTCTAACAATTCAATTACAGGAAGTAAACTTTCCCACCGTAAAATCTGGTGATGTTCAAATGGGCATCTGTCATGTCTGTACTTAAATTCAAGTTAACCCCTTGACAAGGTTGTCCGGTCTCAATAGCAGAGGGCAGTGCATGGAAATGTGACTGGCCGCATCAGCTCCGGTTCATCAATCAGCATGCTTTACTTCCTCTTTAACCCAGAATATATTTTAATCGATAACTGGTATATTTTTTACCTAAAGTTGCCTAAATTATCATAAATTCAAGCTTATTGGTCCTTTCTTGGAATAATGGGAATATTTTATCCATATTATCATATTTACACCAGTTATCACCAGTTGAAAAACTTGCTCCATAAACATAAGGGAGAGATCATGAGAACAAACTGGAGCTCAAGCAGTGGCCATGTGCTGTTCCACCTGTCACTGCTACTGGGGCAAGACAGCATATTCCACTTCAGGATTAATGGGGAAAAGGCGGATTCATTCAAATGATCCAAAATCATGCACAAACATGTAATGCATTATTTCTTCGTTATTTCAATGATTTTAGAGGGTGATCAAAATTATTAGAACCGCTGATTTTATTAGGGTGATTGGATTTCGATGGATGGAAGAGGATGGAAAATTAAATAGGGAGTACCGTAAAGGCTACTAAGTTTTCACTGAGTTGGCTCATTTCTTTATTGGTGAAGGTTCTTTATACATGTATAAATAAAATACATGTGATTTTCAAACAATAACTGTATAACAAAAGGATAAATATACCAGTGTACCTGTAACAGATTTGCCACATGTTTAGAAGCTGCAGCCTGAGCATCAATCTCTAGACGTCCCAGATCCAGAGGGGCCGGGCTTCCACTCATCTTGACAGATATACTGGAGATCACCCCTCACCATAAATATTAACCAAAAGTCAATTCAATCCATATCACCGGATGCCTGAAAGACAGATCAAACTTTAAAAAAAAAAAACAAAAAAACATATGAAATTTACCAATGATGTTGCCAACTCGGCCAGTTTTGAATATATTCATTTACCTCCATTGAGCTATTTTTGTATACATTGTAGGCGAACCCAGCCTCATTTGAGGTATAGTGCTATACTCCAATTGAGGTATCGTGCCATATCAATTTTAGTTTTCACATATTTATGCATTAATTCATCTATTCAAACCCCGGAGGGCATCGATCAGTTGATCACATATCTGACCTTACTATCTTGGTCATTTTTTAGCAAATTATTATCATTAAACAGACAGACTACACATTTTAATTTCATAGTCTAATTTTTCAACATTGAAATATATGTGGAATATCCAAGTTTCGAGATATTTCACATATAAATTCAGACAGTATATTGTGGCATTCTTCTATCTACATGCCTCGTGCAAATTACAGGAATATAACAGTAGTAAGTACCTTATTAACCCTTTCGTACTTATACCGGCCAAAACCGGCCGGCATCATATATACCCATAACGGCCGAAACCGGCTGCAATTCACCACCACGCAAAAAAATCGCCGCACAGTAAAATGTTCGTCAAGTGAGAGGTCGTCGGTAGTCCACATCGTTGGACAAGGAAATAGTCGACAATATACGTTCAAATTTTATTGTAAATCATGCAATAAACGTATAACAAGTTTATTTTATTGAAGACGTACCTTCCTTGTGGTGAAAATTGAGAAAATCGGCGAAGAATTTGCCGTTTTTTGACCATTTTCAACGCTATCGAAATCCCATTTCCCGCGGTAGAATGTTAGAGATATTGGTTTCATTTTAAAGGTCATTTCCGGGTCTTTCGACCTGTGACGAGTGATTTGATTGGATAGGATTGAATAACGAAGGATTTGATTGGATAGAGATGTGATCATTCTTTGATAGCGTGACCAAATTGACCTCGACCGGGCTCTGTTAGTATCGCGAAGCCGATTAGTTGAGACGTGTGAGACAATGGCAGCGATTGGTCGGCCGCCTGTTTGCGTGTCTGTCTTCAGTGCCGGTTGAATTTCTCGCCAAAGAAAATGGCTTCGTTGAAACTTTAGCAAGCCGACTGTTGGATTTACAATGGAAATAAAGGGTTTCTCGGATTTATATGTCGGATTAAAACCCACACGGACGATGCACTGGTATTTTAGCACGATCGTCCGGTTGAATTGGGCGAATCGTGAAGAGATTTTTTATGGAAACTATTATTTGGCTGGGACATACACTCACGGTAATGTTGTCGAAATCAGAGATTTTTTTTTTGTTTATTTTATTTTCTCGCCTGGTCTGGTTTTATTTTAGACACAAATGGGCAGATATTTTGAAGGACAGATTAATTAAAGTATAGGCTTTCTGAAAATATATATATTTAGCGGGGTTTCAATCAAGCTACATGCAAATATATTGCTTCAAAAAAAGACTGTCTATAACAAAATCCTCTCGCATGCATTTATCCGAACATACAAGGCTGACAAACGAGACTATCAGCAAGTAGCAAAGAGTTAAATGAATTTTTATGGCAAAAAATGACAGTTTTGGTTCTGACTAGAGATATTAACTATTTAAATTAAAGAGATTTAGCATTCTAAAAATTTCAAAGTGATTGATTCAAATGTGTAGTCTATCTGTTTAATGATAATAATTTGCTGAAAAATGACCAAGATAAGCCTAATTTTTATTTTTGGGCAAATAATCTAGGAATTGATCATCGTTTTTTTGTCCCGGACCAATGCCTTGTTTAGAATTGAACAGCAAATTCACGATTTTAGTTTTTTGGACAATTTTACTTTCAAATTTCATTTTCCAAGTCAAAAATAAACCGTGTTGACTCACTCACTGTAAAGCGTTGTT
Source organism: Hanleya hanleyi (assembly GCA_036873755.1). Lineage (NCBI taxonomy): Eukaryota > Metazoa > Mollusca > Polyplacophora > Lepidopleurida > Hanleyidae > Hanleya > Hanleya hanleyi. Next base: position 57,484 of record JAVTVY010044343.1, on the reverse strand, counting down.
GTTGTTGTGTGAGGTTTCAGTTCACATTCAAATGCAACATGATGACATCAGCACTGATCAGTCAGTTCATGAGTTCGTCAAAGATCTCAGAGAAAACCGCAAGTAATTCAAAACTATTGCCGAATTCGTTTGCAAAGAAAGACTGATTAAAAAACGCCACATGCAGACGAAACGTCAAACAGAAAGTGCACGCCTTTTTCAGACCACTTCCGCTTTGATATCCACGCGAGACACACGAACTCTCGCGATAATTAGCGCCAAGACGTCGCTGACGTCACGCCACGTTTCCACGCTTTTCATGCAGAAAGAAGAAGTAAACGTTCAGTTTTCAGCAACGTTTTATACACATAATGGATTCGATTGATTCCAAAGAGGTGAGTATAATCATTTTTGACAATGTTATTCAACGTACAAATGCATACGTTTCCGTTTTTACGTCCCATAAGTTGTGTTTATTGGAGTTGTTTAGTTGTTGTTGTTCTGAACGTGTTCGGGCGGGTTTTTGCGTTTTGGACATCGACACACCTTTCTCGACTCGTGTTGGTTTCAACAATATTCTTTTATAGTTGTGGAAATTATATTCATTATAAACTTGGGAAGATCCTTTTGGAATCGTTACACAAACCAGATCTGAAACCAAGCAAATGACGCACACATCGTCAAATTATCAGGACTGGATCAATGTTCTCTTTGGTCCTATTTAATGAGGCTCTAGAGGGTACAATTCAGGTGTCTCAGGAATTTGTATGATTCTAATCTGACTGCAAATATGTGTCCTTCAATGAAACCAAGAAAATAATGAAAACAAAATGTTGTAATAAATAATAAGTATACATTAATAAAGTATTATACACATTTTCTGAAAAAGACTATGGTACAGTACAAGGCTGATAGCTGGTATTTAAGCTAGACAAATATAGTAACTTCCTTATTATTGTGAAGCGTATAGCAATAGAAGAATTAATTTGATTGCTATTATTAAAGACCACAATGCTTAGCTCCGGTGTAGCCTTGTTCCATACTACGTGAGAAGAAGGCCCCGGCTGTAAACCAGTCACCAGATCGAGTTGTTGGGAAATTGCCGTACGGGCAATATTTGCCGACCCAATTGACCATAACCAATAAAATAATTCGATTCTATGTCCACTTACCTTTCATAAAAATCCTTGTTTATGAGTGACCGTCCGTTTTTAGCTTGGCAAGAGATCGAAACTCGGACGAGGGGGGTTAAACTGTCCATGTAAAACTTATCGATGTAAAGATGGCGGAGATGTGGACAGTTTTACCCCCCTCGTCCGTTTTCGATCTCTTGCCAAGCTAAAAACGGACGGTCACTCATAAACAAGGATTTTTATGAAAGGTAAGTGGACATAGAATCGAATTATTTTATTGGTTATGGTCAATTGGGTCGGCAAATATTGCCCGTACGGCAATTTCCCAACAACTCGATCTGGTGACTGGTTTACAGCCGGGGCCTTGTTCTCACATAGTATGGAACAAGGCTACACCGGAGCTACACAATGCTCTACATGTACCCCATTTGCTACTAGAAACACTTATCACGCAAGTCTTGGTGTGTTGGTACTAGTAAAGCAGTTAATTTCAACACAGACTGGATAAAGCGGGGTGAAATGCTTGTTGTCGACAGTAATCCCTCTAATAATTCAAACCCCCCCCCCCCCTTCAACATTCAATCACCCCAAATTTTCAATTGGTTGGTTTAATAAATTTCATCAGCCTCGAAAATCATTGAAATAATGGATTATGCAATTTTGCCAACTTTCTGTTCCAGTAATTTGATCACCCCATATATCATGGTGGGAAATTTCACTTCCTGATTGAATTATTGGAGGGATTACTGAACGCTTAAGTCGGAACATTGGGTCTGTATATCATGTATTCTATCTCTGCAAGTTTTCTGTATTTTAATATTTTTATATGTATTGTGGACTGTGCTGTGTATTGCCTTAGCCCCGGTGGCATAAAAACAATAAAATATTGTATCATTTCTCATACGAGACAGACCCCCAAAAAAAAATAAAAATAAATACAACCCATCATATTGGATAAGTCATTAGCTACAGTAGACCCTTTAATAATTCAATTCCTCTGTAATAATTTAGTCACCCCCAATTTTGGTGGCAAAGTGCAATCAGCTGTTCCAATAAATTTTATCGTCCTCAAAAATCATTGAAATAATGAAGAAATAATGGATTATATGCATGAACCTTTTGGTCAACTTCCTGCTCTAATAAATTTGATCAACCCAGATTTTATAGTAGAAAATTTCCCTTCTTGTGATTGAATTATTAGAGGAATCACCATAACAAACATTGTTGTCAAGTTTCTCAATCTATCAATAAAATATAAAAATAAAATCTGCCAGTCTGCCTGCTTCACTTTCCTGTCGATGTGGTGATGATAAACAATTTTTTTTTATGAACCTAAGGTCAAGCGATTTCAATACATAAATTCAACCTCAGAATGGACCAACTTTTTTTCAACTCTATCCTGTGTTTTTTTTCGGCAGTGAAGCATCATACATGATAGCTTTTATATTTGATGTGCAAGAATCATGTCAGAGAAAATTGAAACTGACTGTGCCAGCTTGGACAGGCTTTCGGTCTTACCATAATGTTATGTGTTGTACGCGGAGATAATTAATATTTATGTCTCCATATGATGTTAGACTGACATAACAACGCTCACGAATTTGAATGCTGAGTATGGGATCATGTTATGACAGAATGCACCACGCCTCTATATGCTACCAGACATTGTTGTTGAAATATAAAAGACATATGGTACCATGCCATTTCATTTATTTTTGATGATCAATTTCTCATGAGTGGAATATACAAATTTAGATTATGTGATCAAATATGTTATATTTTGTTTCTGTCGTAACATATGTCATGTTTGCGGAGTTTAAGAAAACTCGACAGTGACTCCAGCCTTGATTTTTGAGGCTGAGAACATCTTTAATTTAATTGTATTTCCATGGGGATAATAATATGCGTATATTTTGCAGGTCCTCAAGCAGGAATTCATCGATATATCATGTGGAAATCTACAGGGGAAACTACACATGAACAAATTCCTGTGCCCAGGAATTCACAGCCAGTGCGTGGAGTACGAGGGACAAATGATCACACCAAAGAAGTTCACCATCCTCGGGGAGAAACAGAGCTTGAAGGACTGGAAAAAAGCACTTCGCATCAATCGCATGCCACTCAGGTACATGATTGATGTCATCACCATGGAGTGGTAAAGGGAGATAAACCTGGGTGATCTCTTGTTTGGCTTCCCCAATCAGAATGTCTCACCCCACTTCTTCTAGTTTTTCTAACAGCATTTTTAAACTTCGAAGCAAAAAAAATCCATCCATTTGTCAACGGAGGCTGTGGCATGAAGTAGGTTATTTATTCCAAGAACTGAAAACTAGTACATTTAGGATGTTTGCAGAATTTCTCCCCACAGTAGCCTAAAGTTAGGTTTTGCTGTCTGAATAATTAGAAGAAAGCGGGTAATTACAGGACATTAAAGGGAATATTCTCAAAATATCCTCAACTCATTATGGCAATGATGAACATGTCCCCTGTTCATTATTGCCCCCCCCCCCCTTCCAAAGTCATTATTGCAAGGGTGAAAATGTCCTCTGACTCACTTTGGCAGGGGGGAAAATGTTCCCTGGCTCAGTATTGTCGTCCAGCTCAATAATATACCCGGCAAGGGAAACAATGTCCCCAAAGTCATTACAGCAAGAGCAAAAAATTTACCCCAGCTCATTCAGGCAAGGGTGAAAATATCCCCAGGCTCGTTATGACAAGGGAAAAAGTGTCCCTTGGCTCAATATGGCAAGAGGGGAAAAATTACCCCAAATTCATTATGGCAGGGGTAAAACTGTCCCCCAGCACATTTTGGCAATGGTACAAAATGAACCCTACAAATGTAGCTCATTGGCAAGGGCGCCCAAACTCCCTTGTTCCTGGATTAGACACTGAATTCTGATCATTCCAAATAAAGAATTAACAGTGTCAAAAACTGAGTCAGAGTCAGAATTAAAAAAATAAATTTTACCTCAGCATTTTTATCTCGTCAGCCATAACATGTGAATATATCAGTTTTTTGGTATCCTTTATTCCAGAGAGATAATGGACAAGGGTTACCTGGATTTCTCTTTCCATGACCAAACATGTACAGGAAGGTGTTTGGGACGGTCCGCTACCACGCCCAAACCTATGTCCCTAACAGATCAGAAGAACTTGAATCTGTCCATTGACTCTCCTCTGCTGATGTCAGGCCCTCTGGTCGGTGATGTCATGACTATCAATGAGCACACTTATTGCCACCTCCCCAATGATGGAGAAGCCAAGTTGCTGGGAGACGACGAGGATCCACTTCAGGGAGCAGTTCAGAAGAGACCGGTCATCTACGTTGTGGGTAATGCGTTAGCCGATGCTCAGTTGAACGAAAGAAGTGTGAAGTCTGAGACCACACTGCACACTGGAGGGGTCGTTAAAGAGAATCGTGGGAGAGCCTCCCTAGAGGAGCTCGTCCAATTGGCTGATACACAGGACGTTTACTCGGATCAACCCATTGAAGATACACTAGAAGGTAAAAGCATCGTAACCCTTATATATCTGGTACATCATTTTATAATTCAATCACCCCCAGTTTTGAGGTCAAAATTAAATCACTTGATCTAAGGGCTGTTCCATTTAAAGAGGTATGGGAGATGAGGAAGGCACTCAATATATTATTCTATGGGTCATAGGAGAAAATTCCCTTCAATCCATGTTACAACATTGGGAAGGCCAATAAAATTTCTATAGGTGGTGGGGTATCATTCAAAGCTGCCTTCCGCCCCTCCCATACCTTTTTAAATGGAACAGCCCTAATGAATTTGATCAGCCTCTAGAATCTTTATAATAATGGTGAAATAATAGATCATATTATCATCAACGTTCCAATGATGTTTTGAAAACCTGTGTAGTATTTTACTGGTGTAAAGGATTTTTTGATGCCATAAGACAGACAGACAGTGGACAGACATAGTTGACTTTCTGTATAAACCTCCATTCACCATTTGAATCTTTACTCACCATACAATTTTAAATCATTGTATAGACTTTGACTCACAATATAAGCTTAAGCAAAATGACTCGTCATAAGAAATTTGAACCGCTGTCAAGTAAACCATGAAATGCTTTTATTTTACCTTGAATCACCAAATAATAAACGTTGAATCCTCACCATGAGAATACATATTTGCACATTGACTCACTATGTGAATTTTGACTCCTCAATTTAATCTTGACTCACAATAGGAACTTTGAGTTACAATATAGGCTCTGACTTGATATACCAATATTAATTTAGATTCACTCAAAATAATTGAAACTCACTCACCATGGATAACTTCGCTCACTATATAATATAAACTTGGATTAACTGGATGAACCGACTCACGATATGAGACCTGATTCACCATATAAACTTGACTCACCTTAATATGAACCATGACTCACGAGTCACAACATTTTGAATCTTGACTCGCTCATGGTCACCATGAACCTTGACTCGCTCACCGTGGATAAGCAGAGATTTTACTGAATATAATATAATAAACATAGACTAACTAGATGAACTGACTCACCGTATGAAACCTGATTCACCATATAAGCTTGACTCACCTTAATATGAACCATGACTCACGAGTCACAACATTTTGAATCTTGACTCGCTCATGGTCACCATGAAACTTGACTCACTAACCGAGGATGAGCATGCATTTTACTCTCTATAATATAATAGACATGGACTAACTAGATGAACTGACTCATCATATGAAACCTGATTCACCATATGAACCCTACTCATTATAATATGAACCTAGATTCACTCAACATAATTTGAAACTTGACTCCCTCACAATGAACCATGACTCGCTCACTGTGGATAAGTTCACTCATTATAATATAAACTTGGATTAACTAGATGAACAGACTCACCATATGAAACCTGATTCACCATATAAACTTGACTCACCTTAATATGAACCATGACTCACAAGTCACAACAATTTGAATCTTGACTCGCTCATGGTCACCATGAACCTTGACTCACCGTGGATGAGCAGGGATTTTACTAACTATAATATGAACTGGTGGACTAACTAGATGAAGTGACTCACCATATGAAACCTGATTCACCATATCAACAGACTCTTAATATGAACCTTGACTCACTCACCATGGATGAGTATGGATTTTACTCACTGTAATATAAACATGGACTAACAAGATGAACCCTGACTCGCAATATGAACTTGAATCACTATAATATGAACCTAGATTCACTCAACATAATTTGAAACTTGGCTCCCTCTCAATGAACCTTGACTCACTCACCATGGATAAGTTCGCTCACTATAATATAAACTTGGATTAACTAGATGAACAGACTCACCATATGAAACCTGATTCACCATATAAACTTGACTCGCCTTAATATGAACCATGACTCACAAGTCACAACATTTTGAATCTTGACTTACTCATGGTCACCATGAACCTTGACTCACTCACTGTGGATGAGCAGGGATTTTACTCACTATAATATAATAAACATGGACTAACTAGATGAACTGACTCACCATATGAACCCTGATTCACAATATGAACAGTCTCACCTTAATATGAATTGTGACACACAATAATTTGAATCTTGACTTACGCATGGTCACCATGAACCTTGACTCACTCACCGTGGATGAGCAGGAATTTTACTCACTATAATGTCAACATGGACTAACTAGATGAACTGTGACTCACCATATGAACCCTGACTCACCATATGAACTTGAATCACCATAATATGAACCTTGACTCACTCACCATAGATGATCAGGGATTTTACTCACGGTAATATAAACATGGACTAACAAGATGAACCCTGACTTGCCATATGAACTTTATTCACTATAATATGAACCTAGATTAACCAACATAATTTGAAACTTGACTCCCTCACAATGAACCTTGACTCACTCACCATGAATAAGTTTGCTCATTATAATATAAATTTGGATTAACTAGATGAACCGACTCACCATATGAAACCTGATTCACCATATAAACTTGACTCACCTTAATATGAATCATGACTCACAAGTCACAACATTTTGAATCTTGACTCGCTCATGGTCACCATGAACCTTGACTCACACACCATGGATGAGCAGGGATTTTGGGGCTTATAGCATTGGACACACTGGTTCTCATTAGATCACCAAAGTTAAGCAACGTTAAGCTCAGTCAATACTTGGATGGGTGACCGAGTGCTGTACTGGCTGGGCTGATCATTGTCCAGGGTAATAGGAACTGTCAGCACTCGTGTTCTGGCACATGTAGGCACCATCGTGATATGACTGAAACAAGGTTGAAAACGACGTTTTCAATATGAACCTTGACTCACTCACCATGGATAAGCAGGGATTTTACTCACGGTAATGTGAACATGAACTAACAAGATGAAACCTGACTTGTCATATGAACTTGACTCACTATAATATGAACTGTGACTCAAAATAGATTAAATCTTGACTTTCCATATCATACGAACTTTGCCTCACCACCATGTCCAATGTGAACCATGTTACGGTAATTCCCCTAATAATTCTATCACCAGAAGTGCAGCAAAAACTGGCATATATCTGGAAATATTCTTCATGGCACCAGCTATAAAGTATCACATTTTGTCATTATTTGACTTTTCTTCAATTTGAATGAAGAATGGGAATGTTACTTTTTCTCTATGTTTGAATAACAGTGATTAAAATTGAACTTCCTGTGATTGAATTTATTAGGGGAATTATCATGTTTACACACCATTTGAACCTTGCCTCTCGGATTGTCTGACAGTACTTATAGAGCTGTTTCAAGTTAACCTTTCTACCTATGTTGTTTTCTGTTCACAGACAGTCAGAAGTTCTGGGAGGGTATTATTAGCCTGGGTCTTTTGGAAGATTTTATTGAAGAAATCAAATTGGCCCTGGACATCGTCAGGTCTCGAATGTTACGTTCACGAGACCTCATGCTGCGAGGTAAGACACACATTTTGGTATTGTGTGGTGTAAGTTGTGTTCCATGTCGACTTCCATGATTTCATAGGCTACTTACACTCATGCAAAATCCTGGGAATTCATGCGGTTTGAAATTGATTTTCTTAAAACATTGTTAAATCCTTACTTATGATAGAGGAGTCAGATCTGACATCCATCAGTAAACCCTCTTGAATAAAAAAACAAATTATGTCAGTATAATCTGATATCCATCCGTGAATCCGTCATGGAAAAGTCGTGCAATTTCAGTCCTCTGAAGATAGAAGTACCCGGTCTCATTTGTTAAGCGTATCTTACAGTGTAACTGGGGTACTTGTGTAAGTGTATGTCATATTCAAGATAACGATGTGAATAACAAAACGTAGTAAAGTTTTTCCCCAGAAATTCACTCGTATTCTGTCTCAGAGGATTCAAAGTCTGCACTGCCCCTCTTGACGCCAGAGATGACGTTAAAGACATCATACTTCGATCGTTCTGAGCCGTCCAGCGGTCTGCTGGATGTCGCGGCAATGCAGCGAATGGAACAGTTTTGTAACAATGTTGCATTGTGACGTGGTTTATCATTCCATAATAATGTCACAAGTTCCGACATGCTTGTGGCGCTGTGCACTACAATAACATTATTAACACTGAAAGTGTTAAAGTTGTAAAACAAGAAACAGGGTATAAATCTATTATTTGGAAGATTATCTTGAATTTGACGTAAACTTTCAAAAGTACAACGGTTACACTTTAAGCCCAGTGCACACTGGTAAATTTGGATCCAAATCTTCATTATCCGCACATTTCGATGCTGTTTTCTTGCCACTCATCACTGGAAATATTCATCATTGTCCAATGGTGTCAGGGGTCGAAATATTCAAAATATTTACCTAAAAAGTTTACCTGTCACCTTTAAGAATTACCTGAACATGTGATTGTTAGCAGCTGTTTTGAATGAATTTTGTCAAGATATATCTTAAACACCAAAAAAAAATAAAAAATTATGGGCTACCTGTCATTGGAGACAGGTACTTTATTTCTCTACCAGTCACAAAATTTATTTGTCAGGGACAGGCAGACAGATGTAAATTTCAACCCCTGTGGTGCCATATTGATTGTTCACTTGATCCCTAATCTTATACTGATTGGTTAATATGCATGCCAATGGTGATCGTATGCAAAATCCTATTTTTGAACGCGAGTGTTTTTCGACAACAGGTTCTCGTCTCCAAATATTAAAAGATGTCAGAAAAGTCCAACAGTGCTCCTTGCACACGAGAAATTTTTTCGGATTTTCAGACACCTGTATCAAAACATCCAGAAACTGGTGTGCAAAAACTGCTGTGTCTTCTGGCATGTCTGGACTTTATACAGATGCAGCCAAATTAGGATTCATGGATGCCTCTCTGAACTCCATGTACAGCGCCTTAGACTTTAGAACTGGCAACAGAGATTTACAAAATACTATACTGTGAAGGCCCTGCATATAAAAGGGACCTGTTTCAAATTACAAACAATATGTATCAGCTAAGAAACAACACAAGTGTGCACATACTAAGATGTAGGATAATGGAATTTGGGCTCCGGAGCCACTCTTTGGAACTCACTTGATCCATTTATAAAAGGAGCACTAATGTTCCCTATATGTAAAGACATCTGACTTGAAATAGAATTTATCTTGTCTTTTGTTTTTCAGAATCAAAGAAGTTGTCCAATGTAGTCAATGAGCTGGGCTTGTTCCGGATGTTGCAACGGCGGATGATAGAACTGCAGCAAGAGACCCATTTAGAACAACACAAGATAAAACAGGAAATGACCGGTCAGTGAACAAACTGCTCACCGCTACATGTGCATAAATGGTTCAGATGATTTATCTCTGCTCGGAGATAAATGGCATTCATATATGGTGATAAATCCGCACAAAAACCCCAAATTTCTTGCTGCTTGTACAGGAATTCTAATATATGTAGTTATCGAATAATGTCAGTCGTTGTACTTTTGTCGTTGTCGTCGTACTTTTGTCGTTGTCGTCGTACTTTTGAATTGGTTGAACTGATTGGATTAATAACATTACAGGCCTGTAAGTGCCTCCTATGTTTCCTCTATTTTTTAGTCATTCCTATATTTTCCTATATTTTGAATTGTTCTCGTGAAAACTTTCGCCAGTGCTTTGAAATGAGTCAATTTGGCGTGAGAAAAAAAACATTTGAAAAAAAAAAAATATGAAAACATTTAAATCTCTCTTTTTTGAACCAAGCAGCAGAACCATTCTCCTCAATCACTACCACAATGACTGCATTCACTGGAAATAATTTTATTAAACACCAGAAAACTACCAATCCTGGAACATACAATGTAGTAGTGACCTGTTTTACACTGTCTTATTTCCTATATTTAGGCATTTTAGTGCCTCCTGTATTTCCTATATTTCTCTATATTTTTTAGTCATTCCTATATTCTACTCAAAACTTCCTTTATTTCCTATTTTTTAAAACTTTTTCTCATGAAAACTTCCATCAATGCTTTGATTTTTTTTTGGCCTCGCATCGCTCGGCAAATATGAAAACATTTCAATCTCTCTATGCTGAATTAAACAACAGAACAGGTCACCTGAAAGACCACGACTATGACCGCACTCAGTGAAAATAATTTTATTAAAAACCAGAAAACTACCAAGTTTTGAAACACACAATGTAGTACAGACCTGTCTTACACTCCTTTGTTTCCTATATTTTCCTATATTCAGAAAATTTCCATATTTCTCTTATATTTTGCCAAATTTCCTCTCATATTTTCTCCTATATCTTCACTGTGAGCCACTTGCAGGCCTGACATTACTGGAGCACTTAATGATCAATACTGTTCAATTCATGTTTGCATGGAACGAATTTGTAACTGCACCATTCAGCCAAAAAAAAAATCATGGCTAGCTTTAGTTACCATGGGAATATGAGAAAGCACTCCCACAGAATAATTCGCTAGAAATGATATCTTTGCATTCGTGTGTAGTTGGATTGTGAAAGTCAGCTAATTGTAACAGAGCAGATCTAATGCTGCCATTTTTATAGTGCTGTTCCACTGAAATATCATGCCGTAGGCTGATCTGACACTCCACTCGGTCACATTATATTGACACTGAGCAAACCAGTCCCTGTTCTATCCTCTTAATGCTGAGCATAAGTGACAAAGCAAAAACTTCCATATTTCAAGTCTTTGGTGTAACCTGGCTTGGGAATGAACCCAGTACCTACTGTTTACAAGGCCGATGCTTTAACCATTAGGCCACCAATGGGCGAATTATTTTCATCCGTTGGGTTTGATGAGAAATTCAATATGGCATGTGCTTCTTTGATTAAGGTCATATTAAGTACTGTATATTGATTATATCGAATATCGGTTTTATACTGATCTTGCTTATTCAATAATTACTCCATCAGACGTCCACGATGCTCAGCCATTAACACCAGATCAGTTGTTTGACCTGGTCTATCATCACAGCTCCCGAGCTAGCGTATCTAATTCAGCTTAAATCTGTGCTAGGGGCTGTGTGGATACTTCATAATCTCCACATGAACAGCTGCAATAAAAGAGCGGCTGAGATACTCGGGCTACGTCCGAGAATTCATCGTTTCCTAGGATCTGAATGTGAGATGCCGAGGGATAATTTCCTGTAGAGTCATATGGTTGCTTTTTTCCCCACCTCTTGCATATCACTCCAATTTTAATACTATTTTAATATATGGGTCATACCCTATTACTTCTAATTTTTCTAACTGCATTTTTAGACCTAAAAATAGAAAAGATCCATTTTATGTCAACTGAGGCTAAAATGCTATGGCATGGATATGTTATTTATCCTAAGAATGGAGAAGGTAGCTAGTGAAATTTGTAGAATGTATGCAGAATTTCTCTCCACAGTAGCCTGAAGTTAAAGTTTTGCCGTCTGAATAATTAGAAGAAATAGGGTACCGGTACACATAGGTAGTTTGGAGTATTTCATGTTCAAAAATAACAGGCAGTGAATTTTGGATTGAACTCCGTCTGTTACAAAGACTAGGTCATATCTCATTATCCTGGGAGATTACTTGAAGGATGGATATCTCTGATTGTTCATTAACAAATGTATTTATGAATGATTATATCATTGACATATTTTGTTTATTTGGCAGAATTGAAGAAGAAATGGGTGGATACGCAGAAACGCAAAAGTAACCTTGACAAGAAAGGCCGATTGTTTCAACAGATCACCAACAGTGGACGGCTGAAACGTGCATCGACCGGTAACCTGGTCGAAGAAAAAAATCCAGGGAGTCCAATGGGCGCTGATTCTGGCAGTAATCATGATTCCAGTAACATCAGAAACAACAACAACAAAAGCTTCAGCAGTAGTGCCGGTACTCAGACACCAATAGCCAGGCTAAGGTTCGGTGAGATGGAATCCGAGAACAGTTCCTCGAATGGTTCAACCGAGTTTGAGGAGCCGAAGTCAAAACGGGTAAAACTCTCGATGGATAGCCGTATAGCTGGGAAGAACGATTTATTGACTGTCAAAGATAGCTCTAAACATGCTAAAGAGAACAATATAGCAGACATACAAGGTGAAGGTCAGACTGTTAGAGTTGCTCCCCTTGACAACAGTTGCCATGAGGATGAGGAGGAAGAGGTGTACACTATAACGCTAGCATCGTCTGATGAAAGTGACGTACCAGATGACACAGATTCAAGTAACCAAGCAAAAATTTTAAACGAGAGACAGAAAGAGCTGGATGTTGGTGAAGATACTGTTATGGAGACTCCGTCAACCAATGAAAACGTAGAAGAGACTGTTATGGAGAATCAGTCAACCAATGAAAATATAGAAGATACTGGAGATTTATCACATAATGATAGCAGAAGTGCAACACCACACATTGAAATTAGTACAGCGAAGCCTGATCAATCCACAAATGAAAATGGAGAAGAAACTGGAAATTTATCATGTGATGGAAGCAGAAGTGCAACTCCACAGAGTGAAACAAATACAGGAAACAATCAGCCAACAAATGAAAACGTAGAAGAAACTGGTAGTTTATCACGGGATCAAAGCAGAAGCGCCACGCCACAGAGTGAAATTAGTGAAGGAAATGGTGATCAGTTAACGAATGAAAATGTAGAAGGTATGAGCGCCAAACTACAGATTGAAAGTAGACGAACCGATGATCAATTAATGATTAGCAGTGACGAGGTAGAAGAGGCTGATACGACCAAGCCACAGAATGGCAGCAGACCAGAAAAGGATCAGTCCGACAGTAAAGATGCCAAAGAAATCGACAGTTCAACTTCTCCGACAGAAAGCGAACTGACTGACGATCACGACACCGAATACACGAGCAGACATTCAGAGGTAGAAGAAACAACAACCACATCACAACGTGAAAGAAAAGGAAAATGCAAACAACGGAAATGAATGGAAACAGTTTTATTTTCGCATCTTCTATGATCTAACCCCAATTGTCAACAGGCACTTACATGTACATGTATATAATCAAGAAACTGTATTTTTAAATCACTACTTTATAATAATTTCCTAGTTTTCGGGACTTTTCCCTTTGTTCAACTGTTTGAGACTGTTTGACTGAAGCTTAGCCATGCTTCATACTCTTGGTGGTCTAAATGCCATGGGTGTGGGTGAGTGGGTGGGTCCTCGTTTTTTATAGGATCTGAAATTTTGAGTAATAATCTATGTTCGGTTTATCTAAAAATGCAATTTTATAGTTATTTTTCTATATTTCCCTATCTTTTCTGTGTTATGATAATTCCTCAAATAAATCGATCGCCGGAAATGATATTTGAGGTGATAAAACAGAGGGGTGATCAATTTATTACAAACCAGGTAAACCTGAAAGTCCAAATATTCAAATTCAATCACAGTAAAAAAAAGATTTCTTGAATTTTCTTAAAAAAGAAAAACGTTGCATTGACTTTATAACAGGGTAATTCAGTACAAGAAATAAAGCAAGAATATTTGCACGAAAAGGATTGTTTCAAAGAACTCTTATGTTGCTTTAATAATCAAGATTTGCTTATTTTTCCAAATTTAGCAGAAAATATTTATTTCTTCCATCCAAGAAAACTTTTCTTGAGTGTCACACAAGATAAATATTATTATACAAGATCTTTAAAGAAAAATATTCTTACATTTTCTTAGTTTGTCACTCTTGCCCAAGAAATAGTTTCTTACATAAGAAAAATAATTTCTTAGCTAAGAAATTTATTCTTGAACAGGATTTACAAACTAAGAAAATATAACAATATTTTTCTTTAAAGATCTTGTATAATAATATTTATCTTGTGTGATAAACTGTGATGTTACCATAGAATGAACCAACAAGGGTCCAGTTTCCCACACTGCATTTGTTTCAAATTCACGCAGACGATTTTATTGATAAAAACATTCTCTAGATCCAGTTTGTGATGTTTGTAAAATAAAATAAACAATTTGAGAATACTGGAAAACTGGAATTCTTTGGCGATAGATGAAGAGTGGAATTTGTTTCTCAGTGCCAGCTCTGCTGCCATGCTTGTAGTGGTAACAGTCAAGAACCTTTTTTTATTCATTCATCTAACATGTGCACCAAGGTTCTCGATCTAGCTATATTTTTAGCTTTAGTACTTTTGACAACAACAACATCAATGCTTCGGAAATTGATTTTTGTGAAAATGTTTAGTAATTCCCTGCTAAATTGTATAGGCTACTATTTAGTTTTTTATTATCAGTTTTCAATTTTTGAAATATGGTATTCATACTACCGTTACGGCAGTAAAAATCGACGACTATAGTATGAATCCCTGCTTCACACGTGCACATCAGCATTTCACGAGATAACATGTTTATTACAAACGGGATCGGCTAAAAATCCGGGGTGATTGAATTATTGCAACTTTTGATCGTATTTTTCTCCAAAAATCGTGGCTGATCGATTTCCGCCAGGGTAACTGATTTATTAGAGGAATTACCGTAATCGAGAGAAGCATACCCCATGTTGGTTTGGTGACCCATTTTTCTGCTACTTATAACAGTACTTGATTTATATAAAAGTTTCAATAAAAGTCTGTATTGAAAGAGAGGTGTCCGACTCCACCTTAGGTTGGTGGTTGGGTGGGTTCAGGTTCCTGTTGCTTCAATGCATTTTGCTGAGAAGCAACAGAAACTTGATAATGTGATGTCTAGCACTGTGGTATCACTTGTCTTTGTTGCACCATGTAAGCGTCCTGTCTGTGTTTTGTGTACTGTCCTCAGTGTTTTATAGGGTGGATGGAGGGTGTCTGGTTCCATGCTGCTTCAAAGATTTCTTCTTTGGAGTACGGTAGCGGGAACGCAGCTCACTCACTATTCACTCACTCACTCTTATTCATTGGGAATTTTATAGTAGACTTGGGACCTTTACTCCTTAAATATGGACAACTAACTAATTTGGTTAGTCGAAAGTGTGTGAGTTGGCCTAAAAATGCATAATATAATCTGTTCTACCTGAAAAACAGTGAAACCTGTGTATACTGACCATGCCTTGGACCAAATTACAGTGTTTGTTTTGACAGGGTTCTGGTTTATCAAGGTTCAAAATACAGATACTTTAAATTTAATCACTGGAACCATGGATACTGTCAGTATTTAGAGGTTGATCGGTTTACCCAGGTGTCAGTATTCACAGGTTTCACTTTATATTGAAATGTGGCATTGCTCTGTGTTAACTTTGCTTATAACTATGGTACATGTATTAGATTGTTCAATGTGGCCATTCTGGGCTACCATAAGATAATTTGAACTAATAATAATCATTGTGTACGGTACCCAAGTGTTACATGTACATGTACATATTGAATGTATATATTCAAAGACATGTGTATATATATATTTCCAGTAAGATATTTTTTGATGAAATGTTGTTAGCAAATGTTTGTACATTTAGTTAACAAACTTGGTTCAGTTGAGGGATCATTGTATAGCATATTCTGTTTAATTTACTATTTAATAACAATCAGCACTAGCACTAGAATTTGTGCTGTTCTAAGATAGTGTAATCCCAAAATAATGAAAATACTGTTATTTAATAACATTCAGTGCACACATTATACCTTTGGACACCAGCTTATGTGTTTTCTGAGACTGGTGACACCGCACATTGGCATCTTTGGATGCTTATCTTTTGATGCTCATCGCTGACCAGCAATGTCACATGATATGATCATGCCATTTTGATTGATCACATGATCTCTATTCAGATGCTGATTGGTTGATGTTGCTGGCGATCCAAAAATCTGGTTTACCCCACTTGGAAGTTTTGAACATCCAAGTGGGGTAAACATCAGTATTTTGCGTCCTCGTCATTACTTTCTGCAGAAGTTCTTTCACGAGTCGCCACAATGGTTGAACTGTTAGAGAAGTTGAACTATTATACTGGTTGAACTTATTTGAATAGAGAGCTCTCAGTACATGGCAGTGTGACTAACGTCCCAAGTTGATTTCCTGCCTACATTAAGATGGGCACAGCCCAAGTCAGAATCACCAGTGATTTTCATCAAAAATCACCAGAAATTTTCATCAAAAGTAGGTCAGCTCAGAACTTGCTGGTAACAGTCCCGTAATGCACCTTCATGCAAAAAAATCAAGGCTCTAATGTCAACGGTTCTCCTTATTTTGTCGACAAAAGGATTCGGATGGACTCACTCACTCACTCACTCACTGACAACCGGACAATTTGCAGATGGTAGCCTACTTCGTAGGAATTTGGTGAGGATTTACAGCCAAAAACATTTCTCTCATCAAAATTCTGGAGAACCATTTTAATCCCATGTTCTCAGGAGAAAACTTGGTTGCCAACCAATAAAACTAGATGTAGTTGCTGGCCAATCAATCAGCTTATGCATTGTTGAATTTGTTAACATCAACCTGATTGGTTGCCCGGTCTCCTAAACAACTAAAATCATTGAGTATGAGCTGGAGATATGCGGATCAAGTGCTTCTTTTTGTCATGTCTGTGAAGTATAAAAGATTGAATGTTGCCATTTCATGATTTCTGAATGTTTCTACGAAGTAGGCTCTCATTTGCAAATTGTCCGGTAATGAGTGAGTGAGTCAGTCCATCTGAATCCTTTCGTCGGCAAAATAAGGAGAACCATTGACATTAGAACCATGATTTTTGGCATTAAGGTGCATTAGGGGACTGCTACCAGCAAGTTCCGAGCTGACCTACTTTTGATGAAAATTCCTGGTGATTTTTGATGAATATCACTGCTGATTCTGACTTGAGCAGTGCCCATCTTAATATGGGCAAGATTTCAACTTTTGGGGGGGGGGGGATTTCCAAGAGTTCAGTTCGCATCATAGTCCTAATACCTACCCTACTTCATAGGTCCTGTGACGTTCGTCACACTGTCATGTGTATATATTATTAAATCAATTTTAACCTTCTCTTTGTCTATTTATATTACCAGTTGAAGCCTGGCATTCATTGTGCATATATGTTGCCATATATTCAAGTTGTCTCCCCTATTTGGAGTTGTCTCCCCTCGCAGATATACATGTATCAAGTAATACTGATTGTCTGGAGTTGTTACCGATCTATCAGGTGCAATATCAGTTTCCAAGAAGTGAACCATATTACAAAGAAATGACAAAAGTTGCTATTTTCTGCTTCGGTTAATTAAAACATTTAATAGATGTGACTCGTAAATGCTGTCAATAATGTTGCAAAGCTTGATGGGAATTGTTTATAAGAGGCAAAAGTATATATTTGGTCTAAAGTTGTTGATAAATCGGGTGCGTGTAAGATGAATATGGTATTGTTGAGTTGAGTAAATATTATCTTCAAAGTACAGTCTGACATGAATAGCAATATTTTTGTGGTCAGTGCTAGAAAATATTGCCCTTGTTTAACATATGATCATAAATTCGCCTACTGATATTGTCGGCTATTTCTAATAGATATGTAACATGGTGAACAAGTTTGAGAGACAAGAAACTTTTTTATGGAGGAAAAGTGTCTTTTTTAGGGCACATGATATATGTTGTCATTTTATCCATCTGTTAAATTGTGCAAACTGTTTTGTCTTCAATTACATTGTCTGATATATTAGCATTAGAGAGCAGGATGCAAATGGGGTTTTTTTGTGGGTTTTTTTTAGATTTTCTTTTTCATGCTTTCTATATGACAAAGATTGCCCTATCTACTTTGTTGAGAGTATTTTGTCTGCTGGGAGCTCCTAAAACTCAAGTCTGATATTAGTCAGATTTAGAACCTGTCATCGCTTTCCTTGATGTGGCACATCATACCAGCTGCCTGGATTCCATTACCATGATCACAGAGTATAATAACGTCGGGTCAGGTGGTCTGATGTGACATCACAAACTAACATCAAACTAAGGGAGGGAATTGATGTGATTTTCGTATCTGAATTTGACTAGGCTTGACATACCCATTATCAAACACAAGATGTCCTCTCTGTTTACTCTTTGAAGAAGCCTTGATGGTTCTGAATACCTAAAGCATTCAAAACCGGAGGTATAAATGTCATCTATGAATCAGAGACTGGCCAATCAGAACATACCCAACGACTGTGTGTTGGGTGACATATTCTCTCAGTACTTATGTCAGCCCTCCTAATATGGCAGTAGGGTGTGACCAGATACATAGACAGCCACTCAATAACCCACTCATATTTAAATATTTAAAAATTCAAAATGATTTGAGGTCAATGACTTTTCATTTCCATTTATAAATTCTTTTGAACATGGCTTCGTTCGTTCGTTCCTACACTATGTCATGATGCCTGTCAATGAACTCAGATGTACACTCCGGGATCACACGGCTCCATGGGTCGTTCGGCTCTATCCGGCAATAAAACAACCCCTCCCAACTCTGTCTATTAGATTTATCGAGTTCGGCAAAGAGTTTGATTGCCGTGAAGAGCAGTTGAACTTTCACCATTATCTTCATACTGGTCACGTGATCCGCACGTTGCCAATCACGTGACACGTACGAATATAACGGAGGAGAAATTCAACCGGCCATTGATGTTCGAAGACTGATTGCAGACGGATGAGCTCTTCACAGCAATCAAACTCTTTGCCGAACTCGATAAAACAAATAGAGAGTTGGGAGTGGTTGTTTTATTGCCGGATAGAGCCGAACGACCCATGGAGCCGTGTGATCCGGGAATGTACATGTAAGTATATTGAGAGACATCATGGCGTAGTGTAGGAATGAACGAAGCCATGGCAACTTGGCTAAAGGCCGGTGGGCCGATATGTCAACATGTTCAAGACTAATTGGAAGTGTGATCAGAGAAGTTGACTTGGGTATGAAGCTGAAGATACCAGCTTTAGAGCACATCTCCAAAGCTACAAGGTGACGAAATACTCCATATTTATCCAAACAAAGTAGATAGGCTGATATTTCCATTATTCACTCGAAAAGAGAAATATAAATATATTTCACCTTTAAGGATGTCCGCTGGTGGTTTTTGACCTTGGCAGCCATTTTGCCTGTTTTTCTATTGGGTTATCTCCCTTCCCTAGGTTAAGAGATGGGGATTTCTTTAAAAGCCTTCTAGCGGAGAATTTTGCACACCAACATCCATCCAATTTGCTAAATTTTGATAGACATTGTGATTATCTGCAAACAGTTAGAATATAAGAAAAAGTTAAATACTATTTATATGAATTTTTCATGAATATGCTTCAAAACTAGGGCTATTCCCTATACTTTCTGGGTTATCAAATTGAGCATGGGTCAGTCCACTTAACATTGCCTACAGCTAAAAAATGCACACCAACCTATATTTTTTCCTTTGTTTTTCCTCATATTACACAATTATGAATGCAACAACACACATTATTCAAAAAGTTAATTACTTTGATTTACCACCAGCGGACATCCTTAAGATCCAAATTTGTGGTAGAAATAAAGCTTTAGTGTAATAGGGTAAGGGCTCTAATAATTCTATCACTTTTACACCAGTTGTGAATAAGTGAGAACTGAACATGAAAATCAGACATTTTCATTGGCCTATGAGGAGAATTGGAAGCAAATCTAACCAATCACAGAGTTTCTGTAAAGGTTCATTATTCACCGGTGAGGGCACTGAACAGTTACCCATTCAGGCTGTTTTTAACGCGATTGGAGTTATTAGAGATGTTACCATACAGGGTATATTGGGCTGAATTGACACTTCTCAGCTGGTGGGTACGGCTTATAGCGTTGGACACACCGGTTCTCGTCTCATCTCATCGAAGTTAAGCAATGTTAAACTCGGTCAATACTTGGATGGGTGACCGGGTGCTGTACTGGCTGGGCTGATCAGTGTCCAGGATAATAGGAACTGTGAGCACTCTCGTGTTCTGGCACATGTAGGCTCCGTCGTGATATGACAGAAACAAGGTAGAAAACGACGCTGAACCCTACTACTCACTCTCTCAGCTGGTGAAACTGAAAGAAGATGTAGCAGTTATATCCAATGAAAGAAAATTGTTAGAAATGTCCATAGTTTGTGTAAGCGTGCACTTCAGCTAATCATTGACTTTTCATTTTCTTGACTCACAGAGTTTTCTCCCCTTGTTGGTGGACATGTCTTCTCGCGGTCTGTGGCATAGAAATGAGCAAAATGTTAGAAAATCAGCGATTTCTTCTCATTCAAAGAGAGAGTGAATAATATTTATTGTGTGCATCATGACTGATTTTTCACCTGCAGCATTGAGAAAAAGTTTATTTGACTAAACATTCAGTTGCTCAATTTCTGTTAAAATGACATCACCTCATAATGACAAGAAACACTTTGAAACTGTTCATTGCCCACAAACCTGATTTCCAATCAGACTAATTAATTAGGTATATACTGATATTCCGGGGCTTCAATACCATGTTTTTATTGATTTAAGAAAATACCTCCTATATTGATCATGTTCGTACTGAAATTGACTTGAGTGTTAGACTTGAGTGTTAAAACTGGGGTACAGCACATATGTATCAGAATCCTCTATCCCAGTTGTTGTTGTATACAGACTTTGTGAATCGCAATAAAACTGGTACTAAATTCTTTTCCATGTAATTATATTTTCCTGGCCTTGTAATAATTTTTTCATGTGCCCAAGGATTGGAAGGAGCTGCAAACTCAAGCTTCCAAGAGAGTAGTGTTGTTGTACATACCTATATGCTGTGTTGCGGTACGGTTGAATTTAGGTACAAAATTGATATGGCTAGTTGTGAACATGTGGGATAATGGCTGGTATATCTATATTTTCAATGAACTGTCGTGGCTTTTTAGACATAAAAAAGTGTTGAGACGTCCTATATTATATAAGACAAAAAAACTTTAATATTTATAGCTTACAGGATATACATACAGGCAAGGCGACTGAAAATTTGATGATAAACGAATGGGGCCAAGACGCCTGTATAGCCCCGTTCACTTCGAACGCCTGAGGAGTGGCCACCCTCTTTAACAGTAACTTCCAATACTTTTTTCAGAGCTGCAAGAAAGATGCGAACGGCAACTATTTTATTATTAAAGTATTCAGGGCCGTAGCCAGGATTTACTGAGGGGTGGTTCGCCTTCACTCCAAAAGGGCACATCAGGGGGTTCGCTGTATGGAAAAAAGGGCAAATAGGGGGTTCGCTTCAGTTTGAAAAGGGCATTTATATGAGAAAAATATATAATATTTCCGAAAGGGGGGTTTTCCCGAACCCAAAATAACCCCCCTGGCTACGGGCCTGGTATTCCTGTCTAATGATCGAACAGTAAATATTGTCAACCTTTACGGAGCAAATGATGATAACCCGAACTCTATTCTGAATTACTAGACCCATTAGACGACATCGAGACATCTGAGATTATATTATTTGGCGGTTGGAACAGGGTGTTACCCCCTTTTGACGAAGATAATTATCTTCATGTCAATATTAAGCTGGAGACACGGTTCTAAATTTTATTGAAAATAGTGATATCATGATGTATGAAGAATATAACTGAAGCAATGCTCTTGCAAGGATCCACAGGCCAACGACAATTGTAACTCAGGCAGTTCTCTGCAGCTGATTGATAGGCGCTTGTGCTGGCTTATGGAAGTGGAGTTGAAGAGAGTAATACATGGGAGAGAACTCTGTAGGTAATGTTGGCTACTGCACACTACATCCCTCCCTTTGCCATACTAGACTTGTCTATAAACATGATAAGAGCTGATGAACACACACAATTGATAAATATGACTGATACAGAAGTGCACATTTACGATTCTAACAAATATTCTATCCATGATTATGAGAAAGTCAGCTAGAAACATCTCAGGAAATTAGCACATGGTTAGGAAAAGCTCAATCCTTGCCTATGTAATCAACTATTCTAAGAATAACAACGTATATACAGTTACATCTATTTGATGTTGGAAATAGTCAATTACAAACTTGGGCATCCCTCTATTATATCCTGAAAAGCCATTAGCACAGTCGACGGAACCTAACGCAAATACAAATTACCTACTATCCCAAGTGATTGAAGCCAGCAACCTCCCTCTGGGCAAGAGTTTTGATGTCTTGTGTTGACGCTGTTGGTAGATTATCAGTTTCACCAATAACGTTCCTCGGCGTTGTTGGCTGAATCCACTAACACCGAGAAGGGCACATTCTTTAGGGTGGTCAGTTTGTTAGCGGCGCATCCAATGGACCATGGGGTGTTAATAGGTTCATATGCTCTAGGAGGTAGATATGGAGAGTCCGTTTCCAACAACAGGCGATGAAGATCCACTCTAGCTGCTGCTTCTGTGAACTGTTGGCCCCTGAATATTGTTGCGGTCGACTAATGGTAAACAAATCTGGTGTGTAACCTATCCCTGCGAAAAGCTGACAACTGCACATCAAGAACCTCTCGCTGTCATTGAACTCACTATTTGATGGATCTTTTGGTGGGTATAACATGCTGCTGGTAACGTACCAAAGTAGATCATTCGGATGTTGAAGGTTGAACTGACGACAAAGAGAAAGAAGCATGTTCTTCGTCATAAAACTTACCCTTGGCATATGTGTGTTTGGTAGGTTTGACTCAGTTGGGATTGCTGATTCTTCGGCACCGCTGCTGTCGATCTCATCTACCACAATTAGCTCATCCCATGGTGGCTGTGAATTTGGGCTATGTGCTCATAACTTGAGTCTCCATAACTTGACCATGAATCCTTTCACCCTTTCATCCGGAATCTCAGCATCACTGGGCTCATAGTCTGGTATAAAATAAGCCTCATCTAGCAGGTCCAAGAAGTTCACTCTATGTGAATTGAGAATAAAATTGTAATCAGTATATGAAATTTACGAACCAATTAAATAATTGCTTAACAGGCGACTAACTGGGGCACCCATGGGGATCCCGGGTGTGAAAAGGAATAGGACCCCACCCGTGTGGTTTCCGGGTGTGGAAAAAAATAGGAACCAACGTCGTGATATGACTGAAATAGTGTTGAAAGCGACGTTAAATCATATTCACTCACTCAACCAAAAACTTGAACATGGCATGCCTATTTGCAATAATCTGTGAAGCGGGATGGAGGGTTAACTCTTCTGCCGGCATGTGCAATGACAGATTGTTTAGTGTGAGCGAAGGGGTCGGCGATATCCCCCTTATTAACAGCACCAAGCACTTCATTATCAGACAATGTCTCCTGAAGTGACAAATCTCCTGAATCATCATCGCACTCCGAGCCACTGCCAGCTTCAGTGACCATCACAGGCTCTTGATCAGTTTCAATCACCATCTCGGGCTCTCCGTGAACAGCCTCTGTTACCGGCTTGGGCTCCCAGTGGACAGCTTTAGTGACCACCCCGGCTTCTTGGAATTTGCATCATAAACTGTTTCAGGATCACCCCTGACTTGTCCTTCACCTGGTTCAGCACATGCAAAATCATTCGCTGTCATGCTGCCAGTGGTTAGCAGTAGCCTTGCTGGTGAGTAACTGATGACGTGTTTTCCTCAACTACAGTGGAAAGATTCGGTCCTTGCAAATCTTCAACTTGTCATGGTGTATGAATAATGTTCCCTTCTGGTTCTTCATTGTGTACGATGGAGGCCTAGATTGGACCACTAAGTACGAGCCGATCCATATGGGGTGCAGTTTAGCACTTTGGTCAACCTTAGTAGTTAAGTCCCTCTTCAAAACTATGTCTCCCTACCTGATAGCTTTTTTCTACAACACGCAGATCATAATCACGCTTTTGTCGGGTTTGACTTTGATCACGTGCAAAACCGTGAATTTCTGGACGGATGGTATTGAGATGCTTCACCCAGTCATTAACAGCGTATTTAGGAAGGTTGGCCTCTGCTGTGCCATGCAGCAGATCAATTGGTTGTAACACATCCCTGCCAAGCATCAACTGATTCGGTTGATCCATCCAAAATGCATGAAACAGGTTGCGGACAAAATTCCTTCCTTGGTCAGTATGAGCTTCCAATGGACATTCAAATGTGACAACAAAGTGCACCAAAAACTTATGGTTGACCTGAATTGCAGATTGCTCTGGTATGACTGCCATCTCGACCCACTTACTAAACTGGTCAATCACCATCAAGACATATCCGTTGCCAGTCTCGCTTGTATTAAATGGTCCTAAGATGTCGAGGTGAAGTAGCTTCATGGGGTATTCAGAATGGTAGGAACTCAGGGCTGCCCTTGGCCCGACATTGGACTTCTTGCTCGGACTACATACTGTACATGATTAGACATAGTTCTTACAATCCGCAGACATGTTAGGAAAGGAAAGACTGCTTTAATCGCTCAAGAGTCTTCTGTTGTCCCAGGTGACCAGCTGTCTTCACATCATGGCAAAGGTGTAGTACTTCTGTTCGTAAGCCTTTGGGGACTACCAGGCATAACCTTGGTGCTGAGTGAATATCCCATAAACAATTCAGTACCCCAGAGTGAAGACGAAGTTGAAGACAAAGTCACAGTGCTTTGGTAGCAGGACTACAAAGGTAAAGAGTAGAGGTGGGTGGTGTCTATCGATTTTCAAGCCACTCCATGATAGGCCTAATGTTCGGGCCCTGGAGCTGCAATCTTCTCAGGTCAGCAGAATATCCCTTCATCCAGTTACTGGGGACTCTCGGATCATCTGTTTCCAGTGTTGAAGATACAGTCTGTATGGTCAGGTCTTCAAACCCAATGCACCTTATTGCAAGGGGAATGACATCATCAACATCTTCAGCAAACCGGGACCATTGGCTGTGAGCTCTTGTGCAGCAGATGCAACCTTCACAAGGTAGTGAATCTGGGGTGGAACCTGCATTATAACAGACACAAGGTGGGATGTTATCTGGGATACGCGACAGTCCATCTGTGTTAAGGTGTTTACGTCATTCCCGGTGAATAATCTCCATGTTATATTGAGCCAGCTCCTTCATCCAATGAGCTAGCTGACCCGAAGCGTATCAGCCAAACTAGGCTGTTGTGGTCAGTACGGAGGCTGAAACGACGTCCAAGAAAATAATGTATGAAGTGTCGACAAAACTTGACGACAGCCAACAGCTCTTTTCTGGCTGTGCAGTATCGGCGCTGATGTTTCAAGAGAACATGACTGGCAAAGTAAATAACCTTCTCAGTCCCGTCCTGGATCTAGGAAAGCTCTGCACCAATTGCTGCATCAGAAGCATCAGTGTCCAATATGAACGTTCCATCTGATGAAGGATAAGCCAAACAGCGGGCAGTGGTGAGTACCTTTTTACCCTATCAGAGGCTGTCTGATGGGTATCCAACCAGATAAATGGACCTTGTGGTGAACCAGCTTATACAGGCAAGTGGTCCCTGTGATAATTCACATAAACCAAAAAGAACAAAAGCTTTTCCCATCAGAGGGAACCGGCTAACCCTTGACAACTTGAACTTTGCTTGGTGCCACAGAGACTTCAGAACCATTGACTAGCTTACCCAGAAACTCAACCTCTGAAAGAGCAAATATTTAGATGGCTTGAGCTTGAGTTTGTATAAGCAGAGTCGTTTAAAGACATCTTCTAAGATTTGTAGACCTTGCTGAAAACTCTTGCCAAGAACAATATCATCTGATCAAGGTAAAGTAAGACCTCAGTCCAAGTAAGCCCTCGGAGAACAAGCTGCATGGCCCTTTGGAAGGTTGCAGGGGTATTACATAGCCCAAACCCCATACGCGTGTGCTCAAAGAGGCTATGTCGTGTTACGAAGGCTGTCTTTTCCTATCTGCTTTTTCTAGCTCGATTTTGTAGTACCCAAAGAGGTGCCGACATAATTACAAGCGTCTAGTCCGTCATTCATAATCCAGCCGTCGTCCATTAGAGAATATCCGCGTCCATAATCCAAAGACCTATTCCATTTTCCATATAACAGTATTAGCACCAAATTCAAAAAGACAATCATAGTATACATAAACATAGGCTTGTTTCCTGCAAGAGAGAAGCGGTCAACAGTTTTCAATGATGCCGGCAAGACATCATGATGTTCCAAAAATATCAAATCCGTATCGCTGATCAGTATTCTTAATCCATAATAACATAATGACAGAGCTACATGACTTCACAGTATAGTCTTCTGGTTAATCTATTCTAAAACACATACCGGTTCGTGATATGTATTGTATCTGGTCATATCTAGTGTGGAAAAATAAACTATCTCATGCAGCGTGTCATCATATCTTCAAAACTCGAACCCGAAATTCTGGCAGTTTAGGCACGAAACACAAAACAATAGGAATGGCGCTTCCCAGCAGTTACCAAAAAGGTTCTGCTTTTCGGCTCATCAAATCTTTCGCGTATTAATTCGGACCCCCATCCTGATGTTCAAGTAGAGTGCTATCCTGGCGCTAAGTTTCAATATTTTATACAGATTTTGAAACGCTGCAACGAGCCTTCTCAACCAGACAAAATTCTCTCGAATATTGGTGTAAACAACAAAGCAGAGGAGCCTTCAAAAGCCAGAAGGTATATGAGCAATATGTTGAGCTGTTTTAGATGTAAATTTTCAAAGTCAAAATTGTATTTTATACAGCTTCAAATTTCGGACGCACTTCCAGCAAGTGAATGCTTTTGCATAAATCAGATAAATGAATTTGCCTCTTCAAAAAGACAATTCGAAATTATCCCTAGAATCGATCCTGGCAAATTCAAGGTTGGTAGAGACAACAGTCACTCGACTGAAGATACGGCAAATTGTCTGTACTATAGGTTTAAACTAAATTTGGGACAGGGCACGTGCCACCCTACTCTTGGTTTAGGTACTAGTATAGTAAATCTGACTGGTGACCTTGAACTAACACAATCTGACATCCCTCTTCTCAGTCACGGCTTTTCCTTTGTCTCGACACCAAGATCAAAACCCACACCTGTGGACCCCATACATACACATAAAGAGAAGATGATGCAAACATCTAAGATCACTGCCGAATTCAATCGTTGGGTGAGTCTAGCAGACCGCTTCAGATTTTTAGCTGGAGAAAGACCACCCTTCACAGAGAAATCTGGGTATGTACCACCAAATGTTGACCCAGAAATTCCAAAAGCTGTTAAGGTCCTTTCAGAACGAATGAATGACCTAATTACAAATGGGCGATTTGGAAACATTCCAAACTTATCCTCCTCTGAACGCCAATCTTTATCAAAACTGCACAAAAACCACAATATTGTGTTAAAACCTGCAGATAAGGGCTCAGCTACAGTTATAATGTCAAGGGAAAACTATGTCAAAGAAGCCCAAAGGTTACTTGCCAACCCTAAACATTACAAACGACTAGATGGAGAAATATGGCCCCAAAATCATCCAAGGCTGCTCAGCATGGTGGCAGATCTAAATAAGACGCAAATCATTTCGAAGAAAAACAGTTTGAATACTTAGCACCTCAAAGAGATGCAAGATCGAGACAGTTCTATATCCTACGAAAAATTCATAAACCTACAGATAAGTGGACAGATAACCTTACACCCCCTGGGCGCCCTATTGTTTCAGACTGTGGGTCAAATTCTTACCACATTTCGGAATATATTGACTACAACTTGAAGCCTATCGCTAACCGATATAGTAGTTATTTAAAAAAACACTGAAGACTTCCTGTCAAAATTGTCCAGCATCCAAGCTTCTCCTAACACCTTACTTGTCACCATGGATATTGAATCCGTGCACACTAATATTAACATTGATAATGGTATACAAGCTGAGTAGTATATATTACTGATTACAGAGCCCATTTTGCCGGGGGAGGTAACTCTGTTTGCACTTTTTTGATTTTTGACAAATTTCGGGTTATCTCCCTTGATTCGAACATTTGCATGTTTTCACAGAATAAATAAATAAATAAATTAATTAATTAATTAATTTTAATTAATTAATTTTAATTAATCAATCAATAAATAAATTAATTAATAAATAAATAAATAAATAAATAAATAAATAAATAAAAATAAATAATGAAAAAAAGAGTGAAACTCTATACAACGAACCCGGGATTCGAACCCGGGTCCTCTTTATCCAGAGGCAGACACGTTATCCACTACTCCACGAGTCCTATCGTATATTCCAACGTTAAAAATATCAATATATAAATCTTCGGCACATACTGGTGCACTGGTCAATGTTGAATCTAATGGGAAACTTACTTCTATACATTTGCGGTGTGGTTGTTCGGATTTATTTTACTCGTCTCGTCATGTAGAACATTATGGGAAGTGTTGCGGAGCGAATCGGTGAAATTTTTGAAAAAAGTCACCGAGGTCTGTATATAGCTCCAAGGGAGACAACTCGTGTCTGGACTATGACAGCCACTCGTGGAAGTGTTCGGCAATCTGTAGGGACCGCTAGTGGACCGATTGGGTCCAACCTGTAACCATTTCGGTCATCTATACGCGGTAAGACTGACCCTGGGATCGTGTGTATCCATTTCAGACTACTTTCGGCAACTGCTAGAGGGAATTTCCAGAAATCAATACCACGTGACTTTGTCAGCCAATCAGCTAAAGTCTACCGACGTAACCCCAACGTAACCCGCCATTTTCGAGTCATGTGACGATCTACTTGTTCAAAATTACAGATCTACCACACCTCGTGGATGATACGAAAGTTATTCATACCTATATATGTTGTAAGCCCAGGCAATATCTGTTTCCGGGGTATGTATGAAAACCTGTAATTTATCGGAGTTTTCGAGTCTGTTCTCCGCCGGATGAAGGCCGAACAGAATCCGGTAAAACACCGGATATCGCTCCGCGATAATGGAGACACACGATTCGCAAGCCATCTTATGGATGGCGAAGTGTACGCAAATGTGATTGGGTCGAGTGAGGTATCAAAGTGAAGCTTATGTGAAGGGGCATTTGATGGTCTGGGTGTGGGGTTGAAATATCGGCATTCTGCGCATGCGCGGTGGCCGAAGGGTATGAAAATAGCCGTTTTGGAGCTAGGGGAGTCCCTGATGGTCCGATTGGGTCATATGAGTGAGGTATCAATGTGAAGCATATGTGAAGGGGCATCTGATGGGCTGGGTGTGGGGTTGAACTAGCGTCATTCTGCGCATGCGCGGTGGCCAAAGGGTATGAAAATAGACGTTTTGGGAGCTAGGGGAGCCACGAATGGTCCAATGGGGTCGAGTGAGGTATCAAAGTGAAGCATTCGTGAAGGGGTATCTGATGGGTTGGGTGTGCGGTAGGAATATCATTCTGCGCATGCGCAGACGCAATGCGGAGCTCTCGGCCAATCAGAAGCGAGTATTTCAAATCCGTCACATATCTCTCAGCCAATCAGAAGCGAGTATTTTGACCCGGTGCATTATGGGCCATATCCAAGATGGCGCCACGTATGTTCAAGATGGCGGCACATCCGGTGTCGAAAACTGGCCATTTCGTCGGGATGTGGTCACCTAGTGTCGAAAAACTGGACCCTGTATGGGTTCCGCTAGACGTTTTGGAGCTAGGGGAGCCACTAATCATCCTTGGTCCGAATGCGTCGTATGAGGTGTCATATTGTAGCAACGCCGGCCAACGCCAAGCTTAACGCTTCAACGCGCTGGTGAAATAGCTCAGAAGTTCTGATTTTCTAGATATTCCATGGAATTGACACCAATTCATCGAAATGCAGCGACGCCCGTCAACGCCCGTCGTTACGCCTTAACGCCCGTCTCAACGCCTTAACGATCAAGCTGGAGTGGAGTGGGGATGCTATGATTGCTCTCTCCTCCAAGACATATTACTGTTACGGGGGAGACGAAAATAAGTTTGGCTGCAAAGGGGTGAACCGGCGCGATCCCAACATCGACAAAGCCTTGTACTTGAACGTGCTGCAAAGCCAGGCCAGTGCGAGTGGCACTAACCGAGGATTTCGGATGGTGGACCACCAAATGCGGACGTACATCCAGCAACGAGACGCCTTTACTTTCTTTTACCCGAAACGGAAAGTCCTGGCCGATGGTGCGAGCACCACTTACCTGGACTTGTGAACATATATTATACCCGGACTTGTGAATTCTAATGGACATACATATTTGGACTCTAAATTACTCTCTATATACATTACACCATGAACTTGTTTGTCATTCTTTTGAATAAGTACTCGATATACGTCAGTTCGATGACTCAGTCTAACTGTTATATACTCCACTGTGATTTCTCTCTCTATACATACGTTCACCTCAATTCTTGTTTGCAACGTTCTTATATACTTGTACATACATTCTTGTTCAATAAATATTCGAACTTCACTTGGGTTTTCATGAAGTTTTTTATTGAACAACACCACTGAAACATTCGTACTAACCATGCTCCGAGCAGGTTATATCATGGTCTTAACACCTATGTTGGGTTTCTGAGTATTGATGGGTCACATCCCGAGCACTGAAAGAGTTCCAAATGTTTCCTTAGACGTCCGGATGTTCAACCTCCGGGACCTTTCCACCGGCCTGGCCCGCCCTGGCCGCAGCGCGCGCGGGGGTTCTCCGGAAGTGCGCGTCATCACCGGCAGTGTGCGCGCGGGTCAAGATGCATCAGGTCAAAGGTCTCGCTTTTTCGGCAAGGGAGTTCGGAGAATACATAGAACTTATAGTAATAAACTTAATCTATACGTGTTGGACATGTCTTCACTCACCGTATACACGCACCTCAATGAAATGCCCGCTCCGAACCTAGACCAAAACACGTACTTGGTCTGTGGGCTGATTTCATTGGCTCTCTATTTTACTATAGTGCTCTTGCATTCTAACATTGATGGGTTACATTTTGGCCCCACCCTACACCACTGATTTCAGTTTGACTGAATCTCCACATTGGGCATTTATGCATTATGAATAAAACACACAAGACAGGGTTTTTGGTGAGATCTCATTTTTTTTATTCAGTGAACAACAACAACAACGTGAGAACAACCACGTGAAAACTGAAGCCCAGAACAAGGGGCTTGTACATTGAAAGAACTGAAGCCCAGAACAGGGGGCTTGTACATTGAAGCCCAGAACAGGGGGCTTGTAAACTGAAGCCCAGAACAGCGGGCGTGTGTACATTGAAAGAAATCTGGTCTGTATCCATGTTAGGTGGCGAAGTCACACAGCACGTTACGGCTTTTATCGATTTGAATGATGTTCTCAAACTCGGCGTAGCAGATCACACTGATGGTTTTCGGTAAAGGTGTCCCAAAATGCAGTTCCAAGCGTAAGTTGCCTTTCTTGACGAGACTCAGTTGATGATCGTTGTCTAAGGTGGGAGTCAGATCGAAACAGAACAACGTGTACCCTCTGCCGAAATCGTCTCGACTGATCATATTTCCCTCGTCTTGGTTGATTTGGCCAGTTGCTGTGAAGAGGTTCAGATAGCTCCGGATGTAATTGTCCGTTCCAAAGTTAGGTTGTAAGGGACGTGCCGGTACCTGTTGGCCATCCACATGCAGGGCCACGAAATTGATGTTGAACGCTTTTAGGTTGAACGGATTCCTCGAGAGAGTCCCATTATAACTGATGTTCTCCACACAGGCTAGGGTTAAACGCTTGGGCAAATCCCCCAGGAACAGGTTTTCTTGATTGACAATCATATTGCCTTTAGGAACGGAAAAGACCTTGGTCTGTACTCGTCGAATCGGGTACTGGGCTGGGTTTTTCTCCAAGGCCCTGATGTGCCCCAACTGTACACCTGGGCTCGGTTTCACTTTGCGTACAAACAGACTTGCCTCTTGGATGACAATGTTATACTCGAGGTCCTCATTCAGGGCCATCAAGGCAAACGCAGGCGTTGCGCGCACTAGTCGTATTTTGACAGGTACTCCATTCAAGAGGTATCGGTCCTGCATGAATAAGTCCGCATGCAGACGTCCCATCATATCGACCGAGTGACTCTCTGCTGTGGCATCCACTCTCTCCGTATAGCCGTCATTATCAGGACTCGCTTCCATCTTGCCTGGGGTATCTCGGTAGAACAACGGGGCTGTCAAATACGACTTTTTAGCGTCACGCCCGTAGGATAACAGCGTTTCGATATAGGCTCGATACGGGTACGTGTTGGTCGAGGCGCTCACCAGTTTATCACTCAGGGCTATATCCACTTGCTGGAATAGCGAATGAAGCCAGAGATTCACTGGACCCACGGGTGCATCTGCTTTGAGGACTGACCCATCTTTATTGGTGATTTTAGCTTTCACATATAGGCACGTATGGGCTAAATTCAGGTAGGTCGTATCTGCGTTGGTGATGGTGAATTCAATGGGGCCTGTGGCTGTAATGCTGGAAAGGGGCAGATGTTCCACCCATTGACCCTCTTCGGCACTGGTCTGAGTAGGTGGGACGGTCCATAAATCAAATTCACTGTTGGTAGAAGGACACGACTCGGCATGGATGAAAGCCATCTTTAAGAAAAGATATCCTTGGTCTTCGATGTGCGTCGTCGCTGGATCGGTCGTCGACTGGTGCGTGGTCTCCGTGGTGCAGGTCTTTTATTCCCTACGGTGCGTTGTGCTTTGGTGACCAAGACGCCTCCTGCTTCCTTGGCGCGACGTTTCAGTGCTTCTTTGGATGCCGCACCACCCAAGACATCACCCGCGACTTGCAGTCCACTGCGCACCGCTTGTTTGCCGATCGCTTTGACCCCACGCGTCACCAAGGGCAGGAACGTTTTGACGATGCTCTCGAGTATGTTCCCCAGCCCATGTCCTCGTTGCATGCGTGTACCCGCAAAGACAGGAAAGTTACCCCCGGCCTGTTTGGTGTAATGATCGACGTAACTGGCTGTATGGCATTGACAAGGCACCTTCATTATGCAAAGTGAACCGCTCGGACTTGACGGAAATGAAGTGTCAGCACCACTTTCCCACGTTCGAATGCAATCGGTTGACCGGTGTCGTCTCTTATATCGATGACGATGGAGCTAATATCGGTCTGACTGACCGGTAGATACACGATATGCCTGAAACTGTGGGTGACTTGAGCTCCATACGTGCCTTTCACCGGGCAGACGCGCAGTAGAGGTACGTTGCTGTCGCCGACAATGTGTGCATCGACCACGTCCGAGTAGATGTACAGGCCATACATACCACCACGCATGTCCATCGGGATGTGGGCTCTCTCGCCGGTGGGGCCAGCGTACCCCCGTAGATCGAGACCCAGCATTTGCTGTAGGGTAGGACTGAGTTCGACACTCACGTTGGGGCTGAGCGAGAGATTGGCCTTGTCGTTGTGTGCGTTGTAATCGAAGTCCACATGATTTTTGAAGGGGAAAGATTTGATGGGTTTTGAAGTATTCGTGACGTCTCGTAGAGACTTATAATGCATCAGACTTCTCAGTCCACCCATGAACTCCTTGGGGGTATCGTATTGACCTTGGGGTAGTTTGAGTCGAGTTTCTTGTCCTTCGTAGGTCACCTCGTACCATACTTCATTGGCTCGCACGTTGTACCACGAGTAAGGGTATTGGATATCAACGAGTCCACATTCCGAGCGTCCAGGTAAATCCAACGGTTGCGGTAACTGGGTCACGTACTTGGTCAAGGTGTTGTCAGGAAACACATCAGCCGAGCTGTTACTGGGTAGGGTGAGGTAAAACATGATGACTGAGCTTTCCTGCTGCTGTTGTTGGTTTTAATACTTCTCCCAGCCCTTGGGCGCTAATCGTCGTGATGGTCGTGGTGACTTAGCTCTTGGTGGTTGCAGGGGGTGGCGTGGTAAAAGGGGTGAAAAAGTAGGTGCCCGCCGTGGTGGTGATTTGGGGAGTGACTCCGGTTCCCAAGATTGTGGTGAGAGTCGTCGTGCACGACTGGGTGATTGCACAAAGGCCCAGCGCTGGGGGTTCCCCACCAATTCCTGTGGTACATGCATGTCTTTCAAGCCTTGAGCGAAGACCTCCCATCCGTGAGGATCCGTGTGCGACCTGCGTTGACGCATCAGGTCATTCACTAAATCCGTCATGTGGGTCCCGCGGACCACCTGATTCTGTACCAGGAGTTCACCTTTATCATTCCAAGTCATGTTAGGATTCTGTTTCATCCGTTGTAATACCAGGCCAGCTTATTTCTTGAACGATGCAGGTACACTCTTCAGGACTTCGTCTTCCACCCACTGTGGGACTGTGGGTGGTACCCCTGGTAATGGCGGTTGTTGGAGCGGTGCTGAGGTCGGCGGTGTGTCACGTGGTGGTGGTGGTGGTGCTGGAGTAGAGAGGGTTTTGTATTGGTCCATGAACGTCATGTACCGCTGAAGCGTCTCATTGTACCGTTGTACTTTCTCACTATCGCTTAACCCCGGTCTCTGTAAGATCTGTTGCATCTCTCCATCGAGGGTGTTTATCGTCTTCACCGTAGGTGGGACAGGGTAGGCCGATTGGAGGTTTTGAAGGAGCCGAGGTTCGACGAGGACCATTTTTTTCGTGTGGTTCATTGTCGACCGAAGAGTTCACCCAATACTGGACCCAACACGGAAGCGGCCAACGGTGCTAAGATAGCCCCGAGAAATCCACCTTTCTGTAACACCTTTTTCTTTTGTGTTTGAGAGACTTGCTTATGGACTAAGGTTCGGAGACCTGTCTTATGCTTGGTCAACTTGGTCTTCTGAGCCGGAGTCAGTGGTACGTTGCCTTTTAACAGGTTGTACCCGATCTCGCACAGACAGCGTACAAGTTCAGGGTCCGCACCGCGTACAATGGTTCGCACCAACTCGGGTGGGGCCGTCTTCAATACACGGAGCGTGGGAGCGTGCTACCGTACTCGCGCAGACATCATGTACAACTAATGCTAGAACCCACAACTCTGCTCTTTTTATCTACTTCAGAGAACAGAGACAAAGTCAACCCTGCTGTGGTATTCATTCTTTTTATTATCCCCATCATCAAAACACACCCCAGCTGGGGGAGCCACTGTGAGTGTGTTTACATTATTTTTGCGTGTACACGTGGTGAGTGTCTCCGGGAAAGATGCCGGTGCGTAGTCGAAGGTGATCGGGGGTGGCTTGCTTCAGGTCGAAGAGCATATACCCGTGCTGAGGGGTTGTCGCATCTTTAAAGGCTTCCAACGCAAACGCAGTGCGTCCAGGGTACATCTGTCTCGCCAGGTGCAGCAGTTGAGTGGTATCTCTCGGGTTTTTGAAGACCACCATGTAGTGGGCATTTAAGCTGATGTTCCGATGTTCTTTGTTTTTACTGAACAGATTCTGCACAATGTAGATGATGCTGAGCCGTCGATGATGGCTGCCTTTGGTAAAGAGTTGGGTGACCCGACTGTCCGTCTCCGCCATGAGATCATCCAGAACCACCAAGGTGTCGGGTTCCAAATCGGCCAGGTTGGGTAGGCCTTCCACGAACGTGATGTGGGGCATTGCTGCATACGCTGCCTGCCATTCTCCGTAACACCACACGACTCGGGCAATGGGTGGGGTGATCATGCTGTCGGCGTGTTCGAGGAGCTTCCTGACGAAGTGCGTTTTGGCGGAGCCCGTCGGTCCTGCGATGACGCAAGTGAAGGGATGCTGCCACCGAGGGTCCATGGTTGGAGGTGTATCCGCTGTCGTGGTAGTCCGCTCTTGTAAATTTGGTACGAGTGAACTGGAGTGGTGGGTACAACGTCGGTCGTCGTTGTCTGTTCCCTGTCAGGGATGATGATGGTGGTGGGTACAACGTGGGTCGTCGTTGTCTGTTCACTGTGAGGGATGAAATCCGGTGGGTCTTGAGACGTAGTGGATGTACTTGGTGTAGGTGTTGACTCTATACTTGGTGTGGAGCTCGTTATGGCTTGTACACGGGGTGTGGTGATGACTGGGCTCGATACGGGGTTGACTGGTGCTCTCTGTAGACCGGTTTCACTGATGGCTGGTGTTCTCAGTTGGTTAAGTAACGTACTGACATACGCTACGTCGTAAAACACACCTCCGTACAACACACTCAGCAGGGTTAGCACTATCACCACAAAGCCCACTTGCGCTTTGCGCGTTTTGGAAGACGCTGTGTTCAGAGACGATTGCAGCGTGTTCATGGTCGGACGTGGAATGAAGGATGACGGTAGTGGTGTCTGGCTTTATAGTCGTTTCACCTGGTTGGCTGCGACCCAGGAATTGAAGGAACTGGGTCAGCCTTGCCATTTCACGAAATGAAACAGTTTGCCACGTCGACGTTCCGTTTTCAAAATCTGCTCCACCGTGTAGTAGTCTTGCTGTGTTTTTACCACAGGCTGTAATTCCGTCTGGTAAAACGTCCCTAGCAACGGTTCCCCTTGAAGATCTTCCAGTTCATAGACTCGCTGCTGTCGGGGTAGGCGCCGTTTAAAACAGGAAGTGCTCATCGCTCCAGTTGGGCAAGTAACTTTTCTCGAACTTGCCCTTGACTTTACTGATCCGTACAGGGTCCCCGACCTTGAACACCGCCTTCGGTGCTCGTTGCGATGGCATGGGGTACAAGACACGCCGGACTTGGGCTTCATTGCATTGGGTCACGGTAATGGGGGCTCTCTGTATACTCCGGTGATAGGCTCGATTGTAACCCCTTACAAGTTTCGGGAGAACATTGATATACCGCCTTGTATTCTTATAGGTGAAATATTTATACATGCGGCCTTTGAATGTCCTGTTGAACCTTTCCACCACGGAAGCCTTGGTCTCGTTGTACGTATGGAAGAAGAAGACCTTCTGTTTCTTGAGAAAGGCTTGGAACGGTCTGTTGAGGAATTCCGTGCCTTCGTCGGTTTGCAAATACAAAGGTTTGCGCCCGGTCTTGAAGATGTCTTTGAACGCCGCTATGAGATTCACCCCCGTTTTCGTCCGGATGGGTACCACCCACGCATACTTCGATAGGATATCGATGCACGTCAAGATATATCGATTCCCATCGTTGTGTTTGGCAAAGGCGCTCATATCGACCAAATCCGCTTGCCACTGGGCATCTATTCCTCCCACGATGACCCGGTTCCGTAGAAAATGGCGACGGACAGCTCGATGTAAGGTATAGGTGCCTTGTTTTCTTAACCAATCTCTGACTTGGGCACGTTGTATCCCCTGGGGTTTGGCCGCTCGATAGAGAGCCGACAATGCACTATACGCAGCCGGACTGTCGGGACTGTAGTATAAGTTATCCAACACCTTCTCCCAGCGCTTCATGGTGACAAAATGATGATGGACCCGGAGAGTATGGTTTATTTATAACAAGTTTCTACCACCGTTGTGTTGGTTGACTGAGTCTAGCCGGGTAATCAATGGCCTCGTCGTCTGGTTCATGGCTAGACAGTTGTTCATTGGGTTCTGTCGCCGATTCTCTCAGGGCACGAGCCCACCCCAACTGGTGTGATGATCGCTCGTCCGGTGTAAACAGCTGGTCCACAATAGGCACCATTTTCTCCAAGGCTGACCGCAGATCGGGGTCTAGGGTGAAGCCTCGCGTAGGGTCTTGGTAGCGGCCCAGGCGTAGGAAGAAGGTTACACGGTATACGTAGATGGCATTGTCTATGTGGATGAGGTTTCCGTCGAGCTCGCCGCTCAACACCCGTTTAAATTTGGTCCAGCCGTCACGATGTAGCGTAACCGTATTCGATACGGTCTCAGCGGACGACCAGCAAACATTTCCACG
Organism: Hanleya hanleyi; assembly: GCA_036873755.1. Lineage (NCBI taxonomy): Eukaryota > Metazoa > Mollusca > Polyplacophora > Lepidopleurida > Hanleyidae > Hanleya > Hanleya hanleyi. The sequence goes on along the minus strand of JAVTVY010044343.1, from coordinate 19,338 downwards.
GTCTTCCACCAGGGTGACTTTATCTTCATAGAAGTGTAACCCCACCCGGGGTGTAAGGGGCAGGATGGCTCGTAGGACGGGTGACATGCTTGCTCCAATGTTGATGGGTGAATGACACACACTGTGTCTGTCTCTCGTATTTATGGGCAGGTCTCTCGGTGACATGGTTGCCCCAATGACGAAGGGTAAATGACACACACGGTGACTGTGTCTCGTATTTATAGTCCCACTGCCAATGCCACAGCGCCAGGGTCAATACGGTGCAGACTAGTGTGAGGCCAACCAGTCGTCGCTGGTTCCGGCGTGAGCGCTCGTGGTCCATAGCCCGAGCATCAAGGATGGCTGTCATAGTCCAGTAGTGGTGAGTGATGGCACACCTCTCCATCGAGTGCACTGTGTCGAGGACCGCTTCTGTGAACTCGTTCAGGATCTGGCGTCGTCCCTCGTTGTCGTCGCCATCTGCAAACATGGACCGGACCAGTGCTCGGTAACCCGTGAATGAATTAACCACGGTGGCATGCTGTAAAATGCGAGTCGCATAGTGCTGGATCTCCGCCATGGCTCTGCAACCGTAGAAATGAAGGTGTGGGATACAGAGGGATGTGTTTTATAGACCAGGTCACACATGCGCGCCTAGCTCTACGGGTGTAGTCCGTGATACGTACTATTCTGATGGGTTATGTGGGTCCTGTAGAGATAGTACTTCATCGACCATGGGGACTACTTGTTCCAAAGCCGTCCATAGATCGGGGTCCAGAGTAAAACCACCTTGCTTGAGACAGAGGAGTCGAGCAAAATAGGGACCGCGGAAAATGTAGACGTCGTCACACAGGTGAATGCTATCACCGTCGAGGTCACCCAATAACATCCGTTTCAAGGTAGTCCAGCCTTCCGGGGATAAAGAGACACGCGCTGGTTCAGACGTACACCAGCACCTACTGTCGTCACCGATGAGCTCCACGCGTTTGGGATACAACAATAGGGTGCAGTCCGGTGTAAGAGTGCGGGTCTCCCTCACACGCCCGTCTTCAGGCAAGACTTCAACCGGAGGTACTGCTGGGTCCCAGGGAAAATCTTCTCCACGTCTCATGCTTTCGTCTAATACAAGCTGGTAGGCAAGCAGGCTGGCAGGCTAGAGGTCAGGCAGACAAACAGGCAGGTAGGCTGGCAGGCAGGCAGGCAGGCTGGTCAGGCTGGTCAGGTCAGTCAGAGTGCTCCGTAAGGTAGTGCAATGAATACACCCAACCACTAAAAATCGCCTCCTTTTATACGTTTTTCTACATGCCGCCATCTTGCACCCACACGCCGCCATCTTGCACCCACAGAACGCGCCGCCATCTTGCACGCCATCTTGCACCCACAGAACGCGCCGCCATCTTGCACCCACACGCCGCCATCTTGCACCCACAGAACGCCATCACAGACAGGTCAATACATGTTCACAGGTCAAAACAGCGCCCCCTGGTGGATGCAAGAGTTATCTCCCCCGGCAAAATAAGCTCTGTAATCAGTAATATATATGATGTGCCGCCATCTTGAACATACGTGCCGCCATCTTGGATATGGCCCATAATGCACGGGGTCAAAATACTCGCTTCTGATTGGCTGAGAGCTCTGTGACGGATTTGAAATACTCGCTTCTGATTGGCCGAGAGCTCCGCATTGCGTCTGCGCATGCGCAGAATGATATTCCTACCGCACACCCAACCCATCAGATGCCCCTTCACGAATGCTTCACTTTGATACCTCACTCGACCCCATTGGACCATTCGTGGCTCCCCTAGCTCCCAAAACGTCTATTTTCATACCCTTTGGCCACCGCGCATGCGCAGAATGACGCTAGTTCAACCCCACACCCAGCCCATCAGATGCCCCTTCACATATGCTTCACATTGATACCTCACTCATATGACCCAATCGGACCATCAGGGGCTCCCCTAGCTCCAAAACGGCTATTTTCATACCCTTCGGCCACCGCGCATGCGCAGAATGCCGATATTTCAACCCCACACCCAGACCATCAAATGCCCCTTCACATAAGCTTCACTTTGATACCTCACTCGACCCAATCGCATTTGCGTACACTTCGCCATCCATAAGATGGCTTGCGAATCGTGTGTCTCCATTATCGCGGAGCGATATCCGGTGTTTTACCGGATTCTGTTCGGCCTTCATCCGGCGGAGAACAGACTCGAAAACTCCGATAAATTACAGGTTTTCATACATACCCCGGAAACAGATATTGCCTGGGCTTACAACATATATAGGTATGAATAACTTTCGTATCATCCACGAGGTGTGGTAGATCTGTAATTTTGAACAAGTAGATCGTCACATGACTCGAAAATGGCGGGTTACGTTGGGGTTACGTCGGTAGACTTTAGCTGATTGGCTGACAAAGTCACGTGGTATTGATTTCTGGAAATTCCCTCTAGCAGTTGCCGAAAGTAGTCTGAAATGGATACACACGATCCCAGGGTCAGTCTTACCGCGTATAGATGACCGAAATGGTTACAGGTTGGACCCAATCGTTCCACTAGCGGTCCCTACAGATTGCCGAACACTTCCACGAGTGGCTGTCATAGTCCAGACACGAGTTGTCTCCCTTGGAGCTATATACAGACCTCGGTGACTTTTTTCAAAAATTTCACCGATTCGCTCCGCAACACTTCCCATAATGTTCTACATGACGAGACGAGTAAAATAAATCCGAACAACCATACCGCAAATGTATAGAAGTAAGTTTCCCATTAGATTCAACATTGACCAGTGCACCAGTATGTGCCGAAGATTTATATATTGATATTTTTAACGTTGGAATATACGATAGGACTCGTGGAGTAGTGGATAACGTGTCTGCCTCTGGATAAAGAGGACCCGGGTTCGAGTCCCGGGTTCGTTGTATAGAGTCTTGGTTCAAATTGAATAGATTATGAATGGCTGGCGCCCAGAGCCGAGGGATTTTCAGATGCGCAGCTTCGTATTGTACTTTGGCACCATTCTAAGGAAGATTTCGGACCATTTTTCGAAACTCTGAATAACCATGACCCAAATATCAAACTCGAAGTAGTTAGTCCTAACTCTTCTGTGGACTTTTTGGACCTAACAGTATTTAAGGGACCTGATTTCCAGAACACTGGGTATTTAAATTACAAGGTCTTTTTAAAACCAACTGATAACAAAGCACTGGTATAGTATACAGTGTTTGGTGAATGAGTACAGGAACAGGAATCGTTTGACAAGGTTGAGTGAGTGAGTGAATATAATTTATCGTCGCTTTCAACATTATTTCAGTCATATCGCGACGAACAAACTAAACACCACGCAGTTAAGTTGCGTTCCTGCTATTTCAAATAACAAATCTATTAAGCAGCATGGAACCAGACACCCTCTATCCACCCTATAAAACACTGAGGACCACTCGCAAGAAACAGACAGGACGCTTATTCCTACGAAGTAGGCTACAGATCGCAAATTGTCCGATAATGAGTGAGTCAGTCAGTCCATCCGAATCCTTTCGTCGGCAAAATAAGGAGAACCGTTGACATTAGAACCTTGATTTTTGGCATGAACGTGCATTAGGGCATTGTTACCAGCAAATTCTGAGCTGATCGAATTCTGATTTATAATTAATTTTTTATTATTTATTGATGACTCGAGTGCACTGTCATGCCCATCGGGAACCCTTTGCTGTATGCTTCACTGTGACTTTTAAGCGCCTGGGACTAACTTCGGCCGCCCAGCACTAAAGCAAAAAAAAAATGATGCGCCCAGCACTAGAAAATATCAGTAACTTTAATGGTACTTGCCAAAATATGTCGGCATTATACGTTTCCAGGTAGCTCCGCCATGTTTTCCCTAATAGTCCACGCCACGCTTCCCGAACATCTGCCGTAAATTGTTCGAAATATTCGGGAACCCTCGTGATCATGCTGGTCGCTGTTAGCCGGTGGTATTGCGGAAGGCTACCGAAATCCCAGAATCTCGCGTCAGGCGAGCTGTATATGCCACGATGCATGAAGGAAGCAAATCATTTGATCGGAGAATGGAGGTTGTTATTTCGTCTGCTGCGAAGTTTTACCGAGCCACATTTTCATGAAGCGCCAAGCAACTTTGAAAAACTTCTTCTCACAGAAGCGTCAGAGATCCAGCGAAGGTAAATCTTTTGTTGGCTTTCGGTGGTCGTTGTTGTTGTTCTAAAACGTCAGCTTCCAAAAAATGTTTTAATTATATCTATATTAAAAGCACACATGCATGTGTGCGCTCGCTCGTACGTCGTAATCAATCGCAAATTGTCCGATAATGAGTGAGTCAGTCAGTCCATCCGAATCCTTTCGTCGGCAAAATAAGGAGAACCGTTGACATTAGAACCTTGATTTTTGGCATGAACGTGCATTAGGGCATTGTTACCAGCAAATTCTGAGCTGATCGAATTCTGATTTATAATTAATTTTTTATTATTTATTGATGACTCGAGTGCACTGTCATGCCCATCGGGAACCCTTTGCTGTATGCTTCACTGTGACTTTTAAGCGCCTGGGACTAACTTCGGCCGCCCAGCACTAAAGCAAAAAAAAAATGATGCGCCCAGCACTAGAAAATATCAGTAACTTTAATGGTACTTGCCAAAATATGTCGGCATTATACGTTTCCAGGTAGCTCCGCCATGTTTTCCCTAATAGTCCACGCCACGCTTCCCGAACATCTGCCGTAAATTGTTCGAAATATTCGGGAACCCTCATGACCATGTTGGTCGCTGTTAGCCGGTGGTATTGCGGAAGGCTACCGAAATCCCAGAATCTCGCGTCAGGCGAGCTGTATATGCCACGATGCATGAAGGAAGCAAATCATTTGATCGGAGAATGGAGGTTGTTATTTCGTCTGCTGCGAAGTTTTACCGAGCCACATTTTCATGAAGCGCCAAGCAACTTTGAAAAACTTCTTCTCACAGAAGCGTCAGAGATCCAGCGAAGGTAAATCTTTTGTTGGCTTTCGGTGGTCGTTGTTGTTGTTCTAAAACGTCAGCTTCCAAAAAATGTTTTAATTATATCTATATTAAAAGCACACATGCATGTGTGCGCTCGCTCGTACGTCGTAATCAATCGCAAATTGTCCGATAATGAGTGAGTCAGTCAGTCCATCCGAATCCTTTCGTCGGCAAAATAAGGAGAACCGTTGACATTAGAACCTTGATTTTTGGCATGAACGTGCATTAGGGCATTGTTACCAGCAAATTCTGAGCTGATCGAATTCTGATGAAAATTTGATTTATAATTAATTTTTTATTATTTATTGATGACTCTAGTGCACTGACATGCCTATCGGGAACCCTTGGCTGTATGCTTCACTGTGACTTTTAAGCGCCTGGGACTAACTTCGGCCGCCCAGCACTAAAGCAAAAAAAAATGATGCGCCCAGCACTCGAAAATATCAGTAACTTTAATGGTACTTGCCAAAATATGTCGGCATTATACGTTTCCAGGTAGCTCCGCCATGTTTTCCCTAATAGTCCACGCCACGCTTCCCGAACATCTGCCGTAAATTGTTGGAAATATTCGGGAACCCTCGTGATCATGCTGGTCGCTGTTAGCCGGTGGTATTGCGGAAGGCTACCGAAATCCCAGAATCTCGCGTCAGGCGAGCTGTATATGCCACGATGCATGAAGGAAGCAAATCATTTGATCGGAGAATGGAGGTTGTTATTTCGTCTGCTGCGAAGTTTTACCGAGCCACATTTTCATGAAGCGCCAAGCAACTTTGAAAAACTTCTTCTCACAGAAGCGTCAGAGATCCAGCGAAGGTAAATCTTTTGTTGGCTTTCGGTGGTCGTTGTTGTTGTTCTAAAACGTCAGCTTCCAAAAAATGTTTTAATTATATCTATATTAAAAGCACACATGCATGTGTGCGCTCGCTCGTACGTCGTAATCAGTCTATTAGATCTACATGTACTATGAGATATCTATAATATGGCTAGTTTAACAGTACAGTTGAATCTAGTATTAAACTGGAGATTCCTGAGTAATCTATTTTTAGCCTAACTGACCATACATTGTAATCTTGACACACATTCCGATGGTATCCGTTTTCACTCATTTGCTGGTCTTGGAATTCCGTTGAGATTGAAGGCATATTATACTGCACGTTTTATATATCCAGCCTATACAACATGAGCAGTGTGACTAATGTCACAGGACCTACGAAGTAGAGTAGGCATTAGGACTCGAACGCGAATTGAACTCTTGGAAATCCCCACCCCCAGTTGAAATCCTGCCTATATTAAGATGGGCACCGCTCAAGTCAGAATCGCCAGTGATTTTCATCAAAAATCACCAGAAATTTTCATCAAAAGTAGGTCAGCTCAGAACTTGTTGGTAACAGTCTCCTAATGCGCCTTCATTCCAAAAATAAATACCGATCACCGATTTAATTTGACAATTTTTTAACTAAAGGAAACAGATTGAATAATAAAAAGTTCCGTAGATTTCAAGCTTTACGTCTGAAAATACATTTACATCTCTTTAATGGTTTTCAGTGCCCTTGTCTAGGATCAAAACAACTTTTTGAATCGCGTTATTTTCCCAACAATACAACAAATTTTTATATCTAGTACTATAGTAGAAAGGTAGCATTTATGTAGTTTACGGTAATTCAACTCAAGACCAACACCTTCTCAGCACAAGATAATAATGATTCTATGTCATTCTCCTGAGCATAACCGGTACAAAGACGAATAAATAGCGTCTCTACATCACGTTGTTATCTAGATATATGAGACAACACATTTTGGGTATCGGCAATCTGATGAATGTACTATTCCGGTATTCTTGTTTCACATTATATTCTATGACTGTTGATCGGTGATTTTCTTCATTGATAAACATTAAACCACCTCAGCTTCGTTGTGTGAATCGGAATTGCATTGCTGTGACACACCAACACACTCCGTGGCAGTGATTCTGTATCCCCTAATCAAGGAATCAAAGTGGATCAAGATTTGAAATGACAAGAAAAATTTAGACATATTTTGTTCACACATGTACTTTTTTGTTTAAATTATATCCCAGTGTGATATATAGTCAATATTCAAGAGGTACAAAAAAAACCTCAAAGTAGGTTCTCATATTTTCACATTATGATCAAAGTTACTTTATCTAGTTAAATTCTACCCAAAGAAAATAAATTAAGACCCTTTAAACATGCCGTCATGGCTTTGTTTCACCCTCAGTAAACTTTTATCATTGTTGCTCACACAGACTAATCTGAAGGATGATACCACATCTTTCTTTCTCCTGCTGGGTTATTGCACGAGGCTGACTTAATTGGTTGATGTAGGATATTTCACAACCAGTGGGAAATTTGACCTGAATTTGAAGCCTGATGTGGTGTGTGATGAAATGTTTGGATGTGAAATAGGATACAAGTTAAAGGCTACAGTTTACATCTATAACAATATACTGAATTGTGTGTATTGAGGCTGGCAAGTTGGTGATAGCAGTGTAGATAAATGCACTAACAAATGATGGAAAATTAGCAGTTCCTATTTCATACATGATAATATAGTCCACCAAAACGTTTACACTTAGATTGGCTATGACCAGGAGTTCGGTGCGCGTCGGAGTCCTAATGCCCACCCTACTTCGGATGTCGGATAGCACAGTGGTAAATTTAACAGACCTATGACAGAAGGTAAATGTACGTTTTCATTACTATGCTTATTGCATCAGCTTGCGCTTTCAGCTTGGGACCTTCGTCTATTAGACTGAATTCACTCATTTATCCATTGGTTAAATGGGCCCCGTTTACACAAAGTCTTGACCGGGCTCAGAGTCGCTTAACTTCGCTGATTTTACCAGAACCGGTGTGTCATGATATGCCGTATCAGGGAACCTTCAAAAGTCACAGTGAAACATACAGCCAAGGGTTCCCGATGGGCATGACGGTGCACTCGCTGAGCCATCAATAAATAATATAAAAAAAATAATTATAAATCAAATTTTCATAAGAATTCGGTCAGCTCAGAACTTGCTGGTAACAATGCCCTAATGCACGTTCATGGCAAAAATCAAGGTTCTAATGTCAACGGTTCTCCTTATTTTGCCGACGAAAGGATTCGGATGGACTGACTCACTCACTCATTACCGGACAATTTGCGATCTGTAGCCTACTTCGTAGGAACATTGCATAATTTCTTCAGTTCAGTCATTAGTTAAAAAATGTTCTACCTAAAAAAGAAATAAAAAACTTACTGGATTCTATGAGAGAAATTACTAAATTTAAACACAACAATGACCCTATTATCTGTTATTACTGAAGAAATCGATAATAAAATCATCGTTGTGTTTTAAATTCAGTAACCTATAATCAGTTGTTTATTTTCTTTCGTGTGTGCTTTATTGTTCATTGATTATTATTATGTACTCTCTTCAGATGAGGTACCTTGAAGTTGAATGCCAAATTAATATATCCATGGAGAATGGCTCTCTAGTGATGCCTGATCTTGACCTTTCTCACTTCAAATTTGTGTTTCTTTTCCAGTTTCCTGTCTTATTTGGGACTAGAAACATTTACTTCTCAACTTCTCTGATAGAGCACCATTCCCTACGCTAATTTTAAAAAAAGCGCCTAATGCCGAGAAGGGGGGGGGGGGGTAGGTACCCCGCTCTCTCGGACTCTCCCCCCAACACCTCGTGAGTAGTAGGGAAAGAGTACGAAGGCATGCGTTTTCCAGGGAAATAACTCTGTTTTGTGGAGGTCACGTGGAGGGGGCGCCACCATTTGCGTACACTTCGCCATCCATAAGATGGCTTGCGAATCGTGAGTCTCCATTATTGCGGAGCGATATCCGGTATATTACGGGATTCTGTTCGGCCTTCATCCGGCAGAGAACAGACTCGAGAAATCTGATAAATTACAGGTTTTCAAACCACTTGGGAAACAGATATAGGCTAGGCTTACAAAATATATAGGTATAAATAACTTTCGTATCACCCAAGAGGTGTGGTAGATCTGTAATTTTCAACAAGTAGGGCATCACATGATTCGAAAATGGCGAGTCACGTTGGGGTTACGTCGGTAGACTTTAGCTGATTGGCTGACGAAGTCACGTGGTATTGATTTCTGGAAATTCCCTCTCGCACTTGCCGAAAGTAGGCTGTAAATGGATACACACGATCCCAGGGTCAGTCTTACCGCGTATAGATGACCGAGATGGTTACAGGTTGGGGGCGCCACCAGGTCAAGAGACCAAAAATTACCTCCAACACAGAAGAGTTCCAATCTAGGGGGAGGTAACTCTGGGTCACCATAGTTTCGGCAAAGGGCCCCTGGGCATGTATTCTTCCGCGGTGATGCGGTCTGGCGGTGATGCGGTCGCAGGAAAAAGCTTCCGCGGAGAAAAAGTAGTCCCCAGACTTCAAATACGCTGCATGGTCCGATTGGGTCGAGTGAGGTATCAAAGTGAAGCATTCGTGAAGGGGCATCCAGTGATGGATGGGTGCATGTAAAATTTCTCCGGAAAAAAAAGCGGAACACGGACTTTGCCCCTAAAATAGGGGAAAACACCTATCAACCCTAGTCAAAAGGGCTAATATCGGTCCCCGGGCTTATTGGGACCTGCCTATCAAGTCAATGGGGTGGGTGCATGTAAAATTAGGATTTTTTCCCGAAACTATAAAAAGCGGAATACGGACTTTACCCCTAAAATAGGGGAAAACACCTATCAACCCTAGCCAAAAGGGCTAATATCGGTCCCCGGGCTTATTGGGACCTGCCTATCAAGTCAATGGGGTGGGTGCATGTAAAATTAGGATTTTTTCCCGAAACTATAAAAAGCGGAATACGGACTTTACCCCTAAAATAGGGGAAAACCCCTATCAACCCTAGCCAAAAGGGCTAATATCGGTCCCCGGGCTTACTGGGGCCTGCCTATCAAGTCAATGGGGTGGGTGCATGTAAAATTAGGATTTTTTCCCGAAAATATAAAAAGCGGAATACGGACTTTACCCCTAAAATAGGGGAAAACCCCTATCAACCCTAGCCAAAAGGGCTAATATCGGTCCCCGGGCTTATTGGGGCCTGCCTATCAAGTCAATGGGGTGGGTGCATGTAAAATTAGGATTTTTTCCCGAAACTATAAAAAGCGGAACACGGACTTTACCCCTACAATAGGGGTCTGTATTATACAATATAAGGGAAAATGCCTGTATGGGATATGGGGATGGTCAATTTTTTTCGTGGGCTTTACTATGGCTTGTGGGGTCTCGTTTTTCTCGTTTCGCCAAGAAAATGACAATGGGAAGGGTCCCGGAGCGAATCGGTGAAATTTTTGGGAAAAGTCACCGAGGTCTGTATATAGGCTCATACTGGCTATATGGGGGGGGGAGGGTGGTCAATTTTTTTTGTGGGTGTTACTATGGCTTGTGGGGCTTTTCTCGTCTCACCAAGAAAAACACGAAGGGAGGGGTCCCGGTGCGAATCGGTGAATTTTTGGAAAAAGTCACCGAGGTCTGCATATAGTCCATACTGGCTATATGGGGGTATAGGTTCAACCTGGGAAATTCACACACGTTCATTGTGATATGGGTTGTGGGGTCTCGTTTTCACGTCTCGTCATTTAGAACACAATGGGAGGGGTCCCGGAGCGAATCGGTGAAATTTTTGGGAAAAGTACCGGGTAGGCCTGTATATAGGCCTATAGGCTGGCTATACGGGGGTATAGGTTCAACCTGGGAAATTCACACACGTTCATTGTGATATGGGTTGCTTGGATTTGTTTTTCACGTCTCATCATTTAGAACACGATGGGAAGGGTCTCGGAGCGCAACGGTGAAATTTTTGAGAAAAGTACCATATAGCCCATATAGTCCCATACTGGCTATATGGGGGTACAGGTTCAACCTGGGAAATTCACATACGTTCATTGTGATATGGGCTGTTTGGATTTGTTTTTCACGTCTCGTCATTTAGAACACGATGGGAAGGGTCTCGGAGCGCAACGGTGAAATTTTTGGAAAAGTACCATATAGCCCATATAGTCCATACTGGCTATATGGGGGTATAGGTTCAACCTTGGGAAATTCACACACGTTCATTGTGATATGGGCTGTTTGGGTTTGTTTTTCACGTCTCGTCATTTAGAACACGATGGGAAGGGTCCCGGAGCGAAACGGTGAAATTTTTGGAAAAAGTTCACCGAGGCCTGGGTAGGCCCATAGGCCTATACTGCATGGCTATGGGGTATAGGCCCATACGGGGTGGACGTTTGGGGTCTAGGTGAGCCCCTAATGATCCTATGATGTCGTATGAGGTCTTATTTTGAAGCTCTCGTGGAGGAGCATCCGACTGGACTAATGGTTCGTCCGTTTTCAATAGTCTGCCCATGCGCAGTCTGGCCGTAGTATAGAAAGCAGGCATGTTGGGGGGTATGTGGGTGTGTGTTTGGGGCAGAGATGGACCGCTATGGGTCCGAATGGGTCGTGGAAGGTGTCAAAGTGAAGCTTGTGAGGGGTAGAGTCAGAATGGCGTGTGTTTAAATGCAAGTCGCGTCAATCTGCGCATGCGCAGTTTGTTGTAGTAAGTCAAGTGGCCATTTTGGGGCAGTGCGGGAAGGTATTTGGGGTCGAGATGGACCATCCTTGGTCCGAATGCGTCCTGGGAGGTGTCATGTTGTAGCTCTCGAGGTGTAGACTCCGATTTGAGGGATGTTCACGTCATCTGTGACGTCATTGGGGACGTCATCAGTACGAGTAGTAGCGAAAGTGGGCATTTTAGGAAAGTGCTGGAATGTATTTGGTGTAGAGATGGACCATCCTTGGTCCGAATGTGTCGTGTGGGGTGTCATTTTGTAGCTCTCGGGGTGTAGACCCCGATTTGAGGAATGTTCACAGCATCTTTGACGTCATCGGTGACGTCATCAGTACGAGTAGTAGCGAAAGTGGGAATTTTGGGGCAGTGAAGGAGGGTATTTGGTGTAGAGATGGACCATCCATATCTGTCATGCGTATTATACAGTATCTGTCCTGTATTATACCAATCTGTGCTGTATTATACTGTATCTGTCCTGTATTGTATCATATATGTCCTGTATTATACCAAATCTCTGCTGTATTATACAATATTTGCCCTCTATTATACCATATCTGTGCTGTATTATACCATATCTGTCCTGAAGTACACCATATCTGTGCTGTATTATGCAATATCTGTGCTGTATTATGCAATATCTGTCCCGTGTTATACAATATCTGTCTTGTATTATAGCAAATATGTCCTGTATTGTACCATATTTGTCCTGTATTATACAATATATGTTCTGTATTATACTAAATCTGTGCTGTATTATACAGTATCTGTCCTGTATTATACCAAATCTGTGCTGTATTATACCATATGTTTCCTGTATTGTACCATATATGTCCTGTATTATGCATTATATGTTCTGTATTATACAATCGGATAGCGGTTGTCGTGAATAACAACAAGTTCAGCAATGTTTATATAGTTTATTATCCCCAATGTTACATCATACCCAGGCTGGGGGAGCCGCCCTGGGTATGTTTAGTATGTTCACAGCAAAACAAATTGAAATATCAAACACCATGTTTTATTATTTAACACACCGTCACATTAGGTACAAGTGTTTACTGAGCTCAAGTCAACGATCAGCATGTAGACATAGAGAGTATGTGCGGTATGTTATGGTATTCATTAGTGCACGGGTGACGCATTCAACCGATGGCGGTGGTCGGTCAGCTTGGTAAGGAAAAACGTGACATTGGTTACCCTCTCTACCACCCATTGTGTGTTGGGGAGTTGACGATGTGCCCATCTCAAGGCATCAACGGTGCCCAGTATCTCCAGCATCGTCTCTAGTGACCTCCGGTTAATGATGGTGAACGGCTTGTCAGACACATAGATATTATTGCCGGGATAATAATACCGTACCTGGTCCGTCTTTTTGTGACGTAAGATGTACCCGAAAGCGACATTCAATTTAAAGGCGTAGATTGATCTTTGAAGATGGTTTCCACGTAGCTGCGTAGACGGGTGAGGTTGGTCAGTGGGAAATTGTAAATATCTTGAATAGGGCCATGAGGGTGGAAACAGTGCCGTGTCATGGACCAATGGCGCCGATCGATGTCACTCACTGGATGGTTGTCCTGTAAGAGATCGCCCAGAAAATGTTCGATGTTGTCAGGCGTATGACTCGAAACCATAACGCTGGGGTCCGGCTGGATATCCAGGCTCTTCTGAACTGTGGGTATAGGTGGGCTCTCCTTCATCGCATCACCAGTGGCTTATCTTCACTGGGTCTGACCTTCCGCGGCTCCTCTTCAGTAGGAAGTTGTCGCTCATGCCATGGTACCGGGGCATGAATCAAACGTTGGTGTCGCAGCAACTGACTGGTCAGTTTGAAAAGCCGACCACAATCCTCGCATGGACGCTTGGGTGGCCCATGAATTGAACGTTTATGGCGCAGTAAAGCATCTTCCCGATTAAATGACCGTGCGCAGGTTATACAAGTATACAGTCCGTCGTTGTGGATGGCCGTGTCGTGGCGACGTAAATTGTCTAGACGAGTAAACTGCTTCTGCCAAGTTGTGCAAGTGAACATCTTGGTGGTTGACAGTGTCTGATGAAACGGCCAGGCCGCTTTCCTTTTATAGCACGCTAGCTGGTGATATATTTTTAGCACACTCAGTTCAACTACCCCAAGTCGAGGACCGAGATGTACTGGTGTACGACTGAGCCGCATTGCGCGCGCGCGCGCGCGTGTGTGTGTGTGTGTGTGTGTTTGTGCGTGTGTGGGCAGTGGATTTTACATCCGGGATCTTGTCAACATCCGGGTTTCCAAGTGGGGTTTTCCCGTCGTTCCTCCGTCTTTCATCCGGGTACTGTGGTTTTACATCCGGGTTCTCAGCTTGCACCCAGGTTTTTCATGAGCCACGAATTACGTTCTCTCCGAAAACTTCCTCTCATTGCATCGATATGCTCAGATCCATTCAATATAAACACAACCAAGAGACATCAACACCAACAGGCACATTGCGTAATACACGTTTTAATATTCTCACAGCACCACCACCACCACTACCACCACCACCACCACCTAGCGTTGCCGCCGTCAACGATCAGCGTTTAGACATATAGAGTATGTATGGCATGTTATGATATTCACCAGTGCATGGGCGAAGCATTCAGACTATAGTGTAGTCGGTCAGCTTGGTGACGAAAAACGTGACATTGGTCATCCTCTCTACGATCCACTGGGTGCTGGGGCGTTGTTGTTCGGCCCATTCCAAGGGATCGACGGTGTCCAGTTTCTCCAGCATCGTCTCTAGCGACGTCTTATCCGTGATGGTAAAGGGTTGGTCAAATACCCGGATGTTACTGCTCGGGTAAAAATATCGGGCTTGGTCTGCCTCCTTATGCTGTAGCACATAACCAAACGCCAGATTCAACTTGAAGGCCGTAGTTTGATCGTTGAAGATGGCTTCGACGTAGCTGCGTAGATGGGCGAGGTCGGTCAGTCGGAAATTGTAGATATCTTGAATAGGGCGATGACGGTGGAAGCAGTGCCGGATCATGGGCCAATGGCGCCGATAGATGTCACTCACTGGATGATCGTCGTGTAACAGATCACTAGGAACATTTATGGGTTCGTCCACGAAGTGTACTTTGCCCTCTACGTCGTACAAAATCTGACCCACGGTCTTGTCGTCGGAATTTGACTGTTGAATTAGGGCGACATCATCATCGGCCCTCGTGCGATGGGTGGGAGTTCCTCCTGTCTCGATACTGGTGCCTACGGGCTTCTCTACCAGCAAACGTGGCTGCGGAACAGGGTGTCGTGTGCGTTGGTGTCGCAGCAACTGACTGGTCAGTTTGAAAAGTCGACCACATTCTTCACATGGACGCTTGGGTACTTCATGGCGTGCACGTGTGTGGCGCTGTAAATGATCCGGGTGCTGAAACGACAGTGTACATATCGTACAGCTATAACGGGCGGTTCCTTCGTGCTTGGTAGCCTCATGCCGGCGCAAGTCGTGCAGACGAGTGAATGATTTCGAGCACGTAGTACAAGTGAACATCTTGGTGGTTGACAGAGTGTCTGATGAAACGGCCAGGCCGCTTCCCTTTTATAGCACGCTAGCTGGTGATCTATTTTTAGCACACCCTACCCCAAGTCGATCGGTGATTTTCTTCATTGATAAACCTTAAACCACCTCAGCTTCGTTGTGTGAATCGGAATTGCATTGCTGTGACACACCAGCACACTCCGTGGCAGTGATTCTGTATCCCCTAATCAAGGAATCAAAATGGATCAAGATTTGAAATGACAAGAGAAATTTAGACATATTTTGTTTACACATGTAATTTTTTGTTCAAATTATATGCAAGTGTGATATATAGTCAATATTCAAGAGGTACAAAAAAACCAAAGTATGTCCTCATATTTTCACATCCATGCCAAGAAATACTGCATTGAAAAGGGTCCATTTAGCCTACCCTGTTTTATCGCTCTAATCAGCAAATGGCGGGGTCATATTTCTGCTGTCAAAATTGTATTTCCCTCCAAAGTCGTAACCCTTGAATCCAAGTCACACACTCTCTGATGCAAAGTAATGATTGTCCTAACTATCCGATTAGCACATTATGAACATGTCTTTGGTCATAGTGTACATATCATAACTCACATCAATGTTTTCTGCTATATTATTTCAATGATATGGTTTAACAATTTAAGTTATGGAAAAAGCGCTGATTGTTTGAGGGTATATGCAGTAGTTAAGATTAACCTCAGTAATAGGGCCATGTGGCATACAGTGGGACCTGAATTTGAAGCCTGATGTGGCCAATGTGAAATAGGATACACGTTAAAGGCTACAGTTCACATATATCTATAACAATATACTGAAGTGTTACTTATCAATCTAATTTTAATCAGAATTATTTCAGATCAGAACTTGCTGGTAACAATGCCCTAATGCACGTTCATGCCAAAAATCAAGGTTCTAATGTCAACGGTTCTCCTGATTTTGCCGACGAAAGGATTCGGATGGACGGACTCACTCATTACCGGACAATTTGCGATCTGTAGCCTACTTCGTAGGAATATTCGATAATCATTATGGATTGGTGATAATCAATTATAAAATTTGATAGGTGGTTGTTTTCAGTACGTATTTTGCTATGTTTATTCCTACGAAGTAGGCTACAGATCGCAAATTGTCCGGTAATGAGTGAGTCAGTGAGGCAGTCAGTCAGTCCATCCGAATCCTTTCGTCGGCAAAATAAGGAGAACCGTTGACATTAGGACCTCGATTTTTGGCATGAACGTGCATTGGGGCATTGTTACCAGCAAGTTCTGAGCTGACCGAATTCTGATGAAAATTTGATTTATAATAAAAAAATTTATTATTTATTGATGGCTCAGCTAGTGCACTGTTATGCCCATCGGGAACCCTTGGCTGTATGTTTCACTGTATATATAACACAGTACAAAATCTGGTGGGATATGCCATTCGTAATTGTTTTTATGAAATAGGAAATGCTAATTTTCCATCATTTGTTAGTGCATTTATCTACACTGCTATTACCAACTTGCCATCCCAAATACACACAATTCAGTATATTGTTATAGATATATGTAAACTGTGGCCTTTAACGTGTATCCTATTTCACATCCAAACATTTCATCACAGACCATGCAGCAGACTTCAAATTCAGGTCAAATTGCCCACTGATGGTGAAATATCCTACTTCAGCCAATTAAGTCAGCCTGGTGCAATAACCCAGCAGAAGAAAGAAAGATGTGGTATCATCCTTCAGATTAGTCTGTGTGAGCAACAATGATAAAAGTTTACTGAGGGTGAAACAAAGCCATCCTGCAAGCCACCCAAGGAATTTATCAGCTTGTGTTGGGATATTTTGTTGGTATCATGTAAGCTGTTTAGTAGTTTACTCATTCAAATCTCCATACCATATTTTCTGTTATTCAACAGACAAATTTCTTTACTGGTTCTAATTGTTTAAGTTTTACTGGGTTTCAACTGCTACAGATAGTAACACAGTACTGATACTGTAGAAATGGGTCTCAAAACTAACAGCTGGTGAACTATTTGGTAGGGTGAATTTAATTATTCCATGTTGAGTGAAATTTGTTCACATGAATGGTGGAATGTCTGGACTCTCAAATGAAAGTGTGTTATACATGTACATATCTCAAGCATCATGTCAGGTTTGAAGAACAAGCATGGTTGCAATTAAGATATAACCAAAGAAATTTCGTGACAATTATTGAATCTAAGTAGGCCCCTACATAACAAAATTAGCTTGATAAAAAAGGCGTTCCTGGCGCGAATTGTTTTCTTCTGAGAGAGAATGGTATTTTCTGAGTTACATGTACCTGTACAAAGATAGGTTGTTCAAGGAGGCTTTGTTTTTGCTGTTGCGTGCATCAAGTGCATGGAAACATGATATATGCACCCAGAGCCCTGATCTACAGCTGTATAAAACTCAACATCTGGCATTGACGGCATGTTTAATGGATCTTAATTTATTTTCTTTGGGTAGAATTTAACTAGATAAAGTAACTATGATCATGATGTGAAAATATGAGCGCATAGTTTGAGTTTTTTTTTGTACCTCTTGAATATTGACTATATATCACACTGGGATATAATTTAAACAAAAAATTACACGTGTAAACAAAATATGTCTAAATTTTTCTTGTCATTTCAAATCTTGATCCATTTTGATTCCTTTGATTTGATTAGGGGATACAGAATCACTGCCACAGAGTGTGTTGGTGTGTCACAGCAATGTAATTCCGATTCACACAACGAAGCTGAGGTGGTTTAATGTTTATCAATGAAGAAAATCACCGATCAACTGCCATAGAATATAATGTGAAACAAGGAAACCGGAATAGTACATTCATCAGATTGCCGATACCCAAAATGTGTTGTCTCATATATCTAGATAACAACGTGATGTAGAGACGCTATTTATTCGTCTTTGTACTGGTTATGCTCAGGAAAATGACATAGAATCATTATTATCTTGTGCAGAGAAGGTGTTGGTCTTGAGTTGAATTACCGTAAACTACATAAATGCTACCTATCTACTATAGTACTAGATATAAAAATTTGTTGTATTGTTGAGAAAATAATGCGATTCAAAAAGTTGTTTTGATCCTGGACAAGGTGACTGAAAACCATTAAAGAGATGTAAATGTATTTTCACACGTAAAGCTTGAAATCTACTGAACTTTTTATTATTCAATCTGTTTCCTTTAGTTAAAAAAATGTAAAATTAAATCGGTGATCGGTATTTATCTTTGGAATGAAGGCGCATTAGGAGACTGTTACCAACAAGTTCTGAGCTGACCTACTTTTGATGAAAATTTCTGGTGATTTTTGATGAAAATCACTGGCGATTCTGACTTGGGCAGTGCCCATCTTAATATAGGCAGGATTTCAACTGGGAGTGGGGATTTCCAAGAGTTCAGTTCGCGTTCGAGTCCTAATGCCTACTCTACTTCGTAGGTCCTGTGACGTTAGTCACACTGCTCATGTTATGGAGATACTTTGCAAAAAAATACGAACCCTATAATAAGCATCAATGTCTTGTTCACCATAATCGAAGCCATATGGACGCAAGACTGTATGCACGAACCAAACATTATGCAATATACAGATACTCTAGAGAGAACAATGTAACAAAATATTTCACAACATGTTATGAACTTTAGCCCTCGTAATGGAATTCTCCTCGGCATATTGATCTAGGGAATATCCATGAGAATATATAATTCACTAATTCAAAAGATTTTTGGTTATAAATTTGCAGAATAGAATATCAGAATATAAGCATCCGACTCAAGAGCTGTAACATTTTTGTTTTCGGAAATTGGCAAGTTTCTGAAATATAATTGATTGATAAGTTTTTCTGCATGGATCTATATTACAAATGTCTTCCTTAACCGAAAGCGATAATGTCCATACCTCACTTAATTTGAGAACTATCACAAATATATTGGGGATCCAGCTACAGGTGTCAAAGTATTCCTATTCATACGAAGTAGGCTCTCATTTGCAAATTGTCCGGTAATGGGTGAGTGAGTGAGTGAATGAGTCAGTCGTTCCGAATCGTTTCGTCGGCAAAATAAGGAGAACCGTTGACATTAGACCCTTGATTTTTGGCATGAAGGTGCACCAGGGAACTGTTACCAGCAAGTTCTGAGCTGACTTACTTTTGATGAAAATTTGACCTACTTAGATATAACATTACGCTTGGACCCTCAAGTAATCTTCCTCATCCTGCTTCGTAGGTCCT